>JAUZNJ010046056.1:0-23958 GCA_034780135.1 Jordanella pulchra | reverse complement strand
AATCTATTGTTTATCTTTGACCTGCATACCTTCATTTTCTCCTCACATTATCTCTCTTCCATGCTTTATTTGGCCTTCCTCTGCAGTTCAGTTGTTAACTGGTGGCAGCAGGTTACACCGTGCTGCATGCACATGAAAGGATACTTGTAATATACAGAGGGGGCAAAGTAAGGGCCACGCAAAAATATAATAACATAAAAAAGGGTGAAGGCGAGCAGAAGCACAAGGTCTTCATCTCTCATGTATAGAAATTGGAAACGTCTGACCAGACGGGGGTTGCTTATCTCAGAGGGCAGATAGCATCACGAAACAAGCCTGTAATGGCTGCATGCTCCACTTGATAATCCCCTCCCTCTCCTTTCTGCCTCCGTCCGTCCGCAGATACGAGGCCCCCGGTCACAGGGCTTAGAGGCTCAAAAAGCAGGGGAGCATTACTGATTCAAAAGAAATGCATTTTGGCTTCTCCAGTGCTTTGCTGGACTGGGTTAACATAATAGCTTCCCTGCCCTGGCCACTGCCTTGTTTTTGATTGATACTTTTCAATTACAGTCCACTCCCGTCCGATTCGGCCGCTCCTCGGCCCTCACCCCCTCCCCAAACATTCAAAATGCTATTTTTCTCACTGTGTGATAACTTCAAACATTTAGGGGGTACAGGAGCACCACTAACCCTGTTTAGCTGCCGCAGTAAATTGGTTCCATGTTCAACATAATAGCACTGACAGGCTTTTGCTAGGGAAATCAGTCCGGCAAAGGGACATGCCAACGATAAGACATCCAGCTTTGAAATTCTATTTCTCCGTATCAGAATTAAATCTGGACTTTATATTTCTTTTTGCCCGGGCGCAGGTTCTCTTTGGTCGCTTCCCGGCCTGTGCTATTTGATCATAGGGTGACAACTAATACTTACCCCTGAGATCCTTGCCTTTCTCCATTTTCGGGGACTTTGGACCTTATTTTTTCCTCGCCTTGTTATTTTTCCTCTCTTTTTTCTCATATTGGTTGTCAAAACCTAAGATGATTTGTCCGTCCTAAGGATGTAATGCACCACAACCTGCAGTATATGTCTGCAGTCTTTGAAGATGCACCTCCACACCTTGAATCTATGTGCACAGAACACAAAAAACTGTCTTGGGCAATCAGTTAAAAAAAGAGTACTTTAATGTGAATAGCGTGAATTAAGATGAGAAGTTGAATGACATAGGACTCTGTCTTGGTTTCTTTTTATAAACTTTCTCTGGATTTATCCAGTGCATAAGGTGCGGTGTATTTCTGGGTGTACATATACATGTGCAGTAGCAGTTCTGTGATATTTAGCTGAAGGAACGCTTTCCAGAGGTATCAGTGCCGATCTGATATCCATGTGGCTCCCAACAACAGCACTGGGGCCCTGCAGATAATTAATCTATTTAGCTGAGGGGGTGGAAAGCCACCCATCGTTAGGTCAGATAAGTTTGTGGATTTACACATTTTAAAGTCATCCAGTCCCTCAATGGCACCAAGCTGTGCAATATTCTAATGTCATTAATTACTATTTCCGATTGGATGGTCTCGGCTGTGTCTGGACCAGCTGTTTCATCAACTGTGTGTGTGTGTGTGTGTGTTGGGGGGTTGTTTGAGTGGTATGTATGTGTGTGTGTCTGTCTGTCTTTCTGTTTGTTTAAATTAGTTGCCTACTTTCATTGAGGAATATTACAAACAGTACCTGCTGTAATTTAGGCTATCAGTGCCAAGAGACGTGGCTTTTTTTTCCTACGCATCTATGACTGGGCACTAAAACCCTTTTTTAGAAGAACAAGGATGTTTCATTGATGGCACTACATGTGACTCATGGTAGTTCTCAACTCTTCTTTTCCAGAAGTCCCACATAATCAGAAAGTAAACTCAACAGAGACAATAATTTTGTATTTTATATGTTACATGTCTTTCACAAGTTTAGTTAGTCCTTTGTATATTTCTGGAAGTAAAGTAGTTTCTGTACAGCCCTTCTTTTCCAAAGGTCTTTACCATGTACCATGATGAGGATGTTATCACTATATAAAGTTTTTAAGTTGACAACACTGACAAACCTGAAATAGCCATATAAAGATGTTCATGAACTTCTGTTGTTTAGAGAGATAGTTTTTGCAGAGTCCAGAGAGTCTCTACATCTCAGCACTCTGACCTGCACTGACAGTCACTTTTTCACCTGTTTTGCACTATTCCCCCCCCTAAAAAGGGGCCGGTACTGTTTACATTTCTTTTTTCCTTCTAATATATTTATATTTTATTTTTATTTCACAGTAGCTGAAATGGAAGTCCCAAAAATCTCATTGTATCTGTTGTAGAATATGATGACAATAAAGGCTTTCTGATTCTGATTCTGATCTTCTTCAAATGAAAAATGAGCCCAAAAAATTTAGAGAACATTCTGGATGCTATAAATTACTCTCATAGGAGGAGGATGAGCTTCAGCTCTACTTTAAGCTCTGACCAGATGACCAACAGTAACATTTTAGTCAGACTCCAGCTAACCTATAGGGAAACACTCCAGCTCCTTGTATTTAGATTAACCACTATCTATATCCCATGCCCATACTTGTTGGTTGAAATGTAGATGGACCAGTGAATCTAGAGCTTCTTTTTTGACCTTAGTTTCTTCTTTAAAACAACACCGATCTGAGAAATGCCATAATTACTGAGAACAGAATTCCCCAATCACTCTGTTCATCCACCACTCCATCCTCCCATCACTAATGTAAAGCACATCATGATGCTTTTATTCCTTCAATTAATTCAAACAGCAATAAAACCATTCCAACCCATCAAACCCAGTTGTCAAAGGTTTAAATCTATATTCAACAAATACAAAGACATTGATTCCTTGTGTGATATTTTGTCTTTTTTGAAAGTGTCTGAGAGCTGATAATCAACACAGATAAAGTCAATATCGGCCCTCCTGTTGATGTCAGATTCTGTATCTGGTCAACAGTCAGACTTTCTCAATATAAAGCTATCTGATAAAGAGACACCACGGCACCTCAAAGGACTGAAGGCACAGATAGGTGTCTCTGCTCTATATTATCACATCAATCAATATGTTGCATTAATACACCTACAGGAACTTCTAAAATTGTTATGTCATGAATATTAAAGAAGGGTCAAATTGTGGAGATGCTCAAGAGTGTTATGTTTTTTGATTAAGCCATTTATAAGCCATCTAGTTATTTTTCTTTAGGAGATCAGTGTCTCCTGTAGATGTCAGGGGGACATCAGAATCTCTTACCAAATATTTTTACACATTCTAGGCATGCGATGGTGGAGGGGTAGAGGAAAAGGAGATGGTAAGAGAGGGGGGTTCCTCAGTTCCCAGCTCTGACATTGTGAGTGTCAGACTCCGATCACTTTAATCAGAGCGAGGATATGCATGATAAAACGGATAAGAGACTTTAATCAAAAAAATTCGCTGGTCTGGAAACGTGACACACTCCGACAAGCACGCCTCAACCTCCCCTCCCCACTCCATCAACCCCCAGTGTCACCACCACCACCGCCCCGGTCTGAGCACACCATGAATATGCATGGCCCATCCAAGAGATGGGTCGCACATTAAAACCGAGCGGTGGAGGAAAGGAAAACAAAACCTTCACGCACACACACATATTCATGGACTACAAATATTGGTCTGCATCTTGAAGACCTATGGACTCAAACCAGAAAATACAGAGCAGCTGTAGATTCTCCACGCACGGCTTTCTTGTTTATCATGTGTTCATACAATTCATGTCCCCACCCAGCAGACATACACTGTACGCTCTGCTGCTGGTTAATGATAAATTACACATGTTGGCAATGGCATGCAAAGGCCTGGCTTGACATGAAACATAAATACTCTCATTTGGATCAGTTCATACATTCACCGTATATGAGTATGTGTGGATAATGTGACAGGACAGAGCAGTGTGCTGTGGAACACTGCAGCAGTTGGTGGTTCACAACTGAAATTTAAGCAGTTGTTTGTTGTTGAGATGAAAAAGCAATATAACTCTTAGTAATCAGAAGACTTTCTTTTATGTCTAAAATAGTAGAGAACTAGGTAAAAACATTATTGATTAGCCATTTAAATTATGTCACAGCTATTTTCCACCGGTTTAGTTTGTTTTTGACATACACCATTCAAATTAGGCAGAAAATTATTTTAAGAAAGAAATTAATTTCTTTCTGGGGAAGGGTAGCTCTGTTACAGGGCCCTTTGAGACTAGAAAGAAGGAAAATAATACAATATATTTTTTATTATCTAAATTAATTTTTTTATTTTTTTTTTAATTTTTTTTTTTAGAAAATTAACATTTCAGTGACATCATACTTGTTGGACCAGTCTTGTTCACTTCACGTCAATATGTTTATATTTAAATATGGAGATGACAAATTTATTTTTACAAATATTTTATTTGTGTCAAATCTGCTCCATTGTTATAGAATGCACAATGAAGTTCTAAACAATGGGGTTTGGGGTACTAATTTAATATCAGTAATGAAAAATTGAAAAGCTGACTTTGTCACCTCTTTGATTCCGAACTCTCATGACAGAGAAGGGCTCACTGTCAGACAGCAGTGAAAGCCCTGCTAGATTTAACTACACCAACTCAACACATTTGCTTCCCTAAAAATATTACAACTCAAGGTATCCGCAATTAATATTTTATTTATCCTGTCATTTGTCATTTATCCTATCATTTTTTTAGAAAACCAACATACCTGTAAATTCAATTCATTTCAATTCATCCATCCATCCATCCGTCTTCTCCCGCTTGATCCATAAGGATTGCAGTTGGGCTGGTGCCTATCTCCGGCAGACTATGGGCATAAGGCAGGGTACACCCAGGACAGGACGCCAGTCTGTCGCAGGGCAACACATAGACACACAACCATGCATGCACACACTCACACTTAAGGACAATTGAGGGATGCCAATTAACCTAACAGTCATGTTTTTGGACTGTGGGAGGAAGAAAGAAAGACCCCAGGCCAGAACCGAGCCCAGAACCTTCTTGCTGCAAGGCAACAGCGCTAACCACTGTACCACCATACAGACCTCAAATAGCTTACAGCACCTGGTATTGCAAAGCAGTCTCCCATTCAAGTACTAACCAGGCTCGGTCTGGTTAGCTTCCGAGATCAAACGAGATCAGGCGGTGGTATGGCCATAAGGCTAAATTCAATTCAACTCAATTAAATTCTATTCAATTTGTAAATAATTTATTTATCCCAAAGGGAAATGAAATGTTGTAGTAACTCATACTTTGTTTTGTCTTAACCGGTTGTTGTAGATGTTGATGCTGTAGGAGGAAGGATCTTCTCTACTAGTCTGTCATCCACATGATCTGGAGATGCCTCTTTCTGAAAACACTCTGTTGTTTAAAAATCTTCTGAAGAGGATGCTCTCTGTTTTCCATAATCTTTTTCACTTTATAAATAATTCTCTTTTGTGAAATAATGTCCAGAGGTTCCAGGGGAGTTCCTAGAACAGAGCTAGCCTTATTTATTAGCTTGTGAAGCTTTTTAAGTTATTTGCTCTGATGTGGTTACCCCAGCAGATGATGGAGGAAGAGATCAAATTCTCCACAAAGGACTTTTAGAAAATATGCATCATCTTTTTGCAAACACCAAAGGACCTAAGCGTCCTTAGGAAGTACCGCCTGCTCTGTCCCTTCTTGTAGAGGGCTACACAGTTGCATCTCCTGTCTAGTTTTTTTGTCTACCACCTCCACATGTTAACAGGATTCAACTTGTTCCTGTTTCCTCTGAAATCCACAGTCATCTCCCTTGTTTTGTTGATATTCAGGATCAAATGTAAATGACAAATCTGTGTGTTTTTGGTTAAATCTCATGCATTTACTTTGACCTGGTTCAATATTTTGCTTTTTCCCATTTAAAAAAAAACAATTCATTAAAGGTTTTAATAGTAAGTTTAACCTGAAACACAAAGAAAAACAAGAAAAAAGGCATTTAGAAGGCTTTCAGTGGTACAATATTTAAGTCTTTGGCGCTCAGACCAAACATTGGCACTGAAATATACTTTGATGATATGCATGAGCTGATGAATGAGAAAAGGGATGAATCCTCCTAGGGTTGAAACTGGTGGTGAACAAAATTAGAATGAAGATGGTTGTTAACACAGGTTCGTATGAACCTCCATGATGAACAAGCATAATTCGACAATGGAGAGAACCCCCCCCCCCTTGGGAAGAAATCTCTATCAGAACCAAGCTCAGAATGGCAGTGATCTGCGAGACCGGCTGGTAATGCCCTGAGAATGCAGCATAAGAATCCCTCCAATGGGGACGAGGGCAGTGGTGGAGAGGAAAAGTGGCCAAATGCAGCTTGTGACGCAGGTAGAGAAGATGATGAAGGAGGGTTGAATCAGGGTCACCTTATTCAAAATCTGACATGTGAACCAACTGTGCAGGAGCTTGGTTGGGTAGCAGGCTGAGGTCTGAATTCGAAAGTCTTTTAAGCTGGACTCTGAATGCTGATTGGACTTGAAGGAGGTGCAGTCCAACGCTGATTGGCTTGCTGAAGACAGATGAGCTAATGGTTGAATGTAGGTCGGTGTTTTAGTTTATTCAGTTGAACATCCACCTAGGCTTTATTTCAACACAATAGTTGTATCACATAGATAGAAAAACATTACTATAATAACAAATATGAAGCAAATGAATTCTGGACAAGTTATTTTCAACATAAAATGGTATTTCGATTTGTACCAAATGTTATGACAGTTCCCTTCATCATTTAATAACAAAGTAAATATATAAATGCATCAAACACTGCTACACAAAGGCAGTTTTGACAATTTGGTCACTTTAAGTTTTCTGAAATGACTACTCAAACCAAACAACATCTCTAAAAGAAAATGCGGTCCTGGCTTGCTTAAGGTGCCTAGCACAACATGCATGTTAGACGTTTTCAGTATCATTCAGCAGTTATGTGCTGCTGTTTGTCAGCAAATGAGCACCAACCCGTCAGAGCTGGTCTAGCTTTAGTTGGAACATCCAGGACATATGTCACATCAGCTTGGACCTTTGCTCAGTCTTCTACACATCAAAACTAATTAAGTGTTTTCTGCTGCTATAGAAGGACCTATGAGGGAGTGTGAGAGACCCTATCGTTGTGTAATTGCTTCCCGAGCTATGCTAATTAATTAGCACATATACGTATTTCTGAGCTCGTCATACATGGTGAGCCAGATGGTGGAAAAGAAAACGTGTATGTGCTCGAAGAGTTATCAGGGTACGAATAAATAATACATCGCAGGCACATAGCTGCTCATATTAGCATAATATATTGGCTGTATGCAGCAGACAATAAAGACAATTGGTTCCATGGTGGCAGGAATACTTCCTGAAAGCCCCCACTTCAGAGATGAATGGAACCTCTGGCACATGTTCATGTTCTCAGCTTACAGTCCATCAGCACCCCACAAGTGTTTGTGTTTCTGATATTGTTACCTAAACAGGAGCGATCCCAATTTAAGCAACATTATCAAAACTTTCCTAAACCACAAATGAACCACCCCCCCGCCTTTTTTTTTTACATCTTTAAGCAGTATACAGCTTGATCTGATCACCTTTACCTGAGGGACAAACTTAGAGAACGCAATGATTTTTTAATCAGAAGTTTTTAAAGAGTAAATATAATTTTTCTATGTAATGGTTTCATCAGGGTGAAGAGGTGCTTTGATCACAAAGGGGAAATGTGTCAGAAGAATCTTAGAGACAGTAACAAAGAACTTTTGTCAAATTCTGTAAATAACAGAGACAATGAGATTTATTGGCTTCACTCGGTCAACTTTGTAAAACTCTAGCGCCTCTTTTATAAAGAAAAAACTATCATCATCTCTTAAAACTCCAAAATCTTTGTTTTCTGATGAAAGGAAACCTAAAGAATCAGTGTGACCAGCTTCTTATCCTTTAGAAATGTTGCCCCCTTTATCAGGTGTGGAGTAGAATCAAACCTAAAAAAGAAGAAAAATGTTTAAAAAAAACTTAGGTCTTTTAAACTGAAAGTTGTGTTTTTATGGTAGAGAAAAAAGCAACATAAATGACACATATACTTTGTTTTCTCTGCTCTTTGCCATGGTTAGTTCCTCATTGCTGGCCTCCAGTTTATAGTTGCTGAAACCACACAATAATACTTGAGGTTAAAATATTATTCTAGTACTACATTATGTTATTTTATTCTTCATCCCAGAGAATGTAAATACAATGGTGAAAAACAATGTTGGTTCCTTTCCTCTTCTTTTTTAGCATGTTTGTCACACTTAAGTGTTTCAGAACATCAAATACATTCAAATATTAGTCAAAGACAACATAAGTAGACACAAAAGGCTGGTGTTAAATGGAGATAAGGGAAAAAATATGCATAATATGTGGGGGTGGAGGGGTACTTTTTCTCTGTGCATGTGTGACTGTCAGAAAGGTGTGGGTTCTTGTTTTCCTTTTAGCTATGTATACCTTTTGTGTGATGGCTTGTTTTTAAACTGTTTTTACCTTGTAAAGCACTTTGCATTGCTGTAAGCAGGCTTTATAAATAAAATCGGACTTGATTTGGTAATATAACTTTCTAAAACTAAGTTAGCTTTTTATTGCTATTGCATAAGACTTAGACTTAATTGTCTTTGAAACCTCAAAATGATTACTTTACTGTAATTTTGTATACACAGCGTGAATCCAAAACGAAATAATAATATTGAAGTGCAGCAGTGATAGGAAGTTAAATAAGCAAAATAACAACTGTTCAAAAATAACAGTAGCGCAAAATAACAGCAAACAAGTCTGGTCTCAAGTGAATGGATTGTAAAAGTTCATCAATGTTGAAAGTGCAAAATATGAAAAAAAAGTTCACTTGGAAACCTTTTATACCCCTTTTTTCTTTTGAGGATATGCTTAAGAATTTGACCTGTGTGTCAATGTGGATGTAATGTTCACAACATAAACATTTAGCTATGGTTGGTCTACCATGATTCCCAAATCTCTAACAAAATAAGTAGAAAATTGCACAACCAGCAACACTTACTGAAGACCTGCAGATGAGTCCCTGATTGTTGGAATCACTCCTTTTGGTAGAGGAGAGACAGGTATGGCAGCCTAATAGTAGCACTGGTCCAGGATTAACATCAATACAGGAGGACCAAAATCACATTTTGCAGTCCTTGCTCTGTCTTGTGGGCTTTTCTGGTTTTAACATCGGTTTCTGGTTTTAAGGATTTTGTTGGTGTAATCTTCACTGGTCCTTAATCAATGATTTCCCTTGATTGAAAAAAGTGTTGCAGTAATCAGGTCTGGGTTTGACTAAAGAAAGTAAACCCAGGTGTGATTAAACATAGTTGATATTTAGTTTTAATAGGGTTATGGTTAGCCATGATTTTTGTTTTGCATTATGGGATATTCTTACTGCGATTGACATGAATTCTTTAAAACTAACTTGCAGGTTCTGGAATTGTATTTTAATCTCTAGTCTATTTTAGCATAAAGGCAATTATGATGCAGTTAATATTTTTTTACGCACAAAACCTTTTTCTGGTATTAATGAGATTTTATGTCAATATCAACTATCAATATGTGGATGCGCCATAATTTTCTCCAACTGAATAAAAACAAAACTGAGGTAACATTTTTCAGACCAAAAAAAGCATAGATCCAGAGCTAGCTGACAGCTACAGCTACTACAGCTAGAAACTACAGAATATGGCCAAAGTCTTGGTGTCATGATGGACTCAGACCAGAACCTTTTAAGGCACATAAAGGAAATTAGTAAGTCATCCTTTTGTCACTTGAAGAACATTTTTAGAATTAAAGGATTAATGTCCAAGCAAGATCTAGAAAACTCATTCATGCATTTATCCTTAGTAGAATTGATTACTGCAACAGTGCCTTTATAGGTTGGCCTAAAAAGTTCATCAGACAGTTGCAGCTGATCCAAACAGTGCTGCCCGTGTTCTTACTAGAACTAAGAAAGTAGAGCACATCAGCCCAGTTCTGAAGTCCTTCCACTTGCTCCCTGTAGCTCAGAGAATAAACTTTAAAATCCTTCAGTTAGTTTATAAATCACTAAATGGATCAGCACCTCAATACATAACAGATTTGCTGTCAGTGTAGCAACCTTCCAGACCACTTAGGTCTTCTAGTTCAAGCCTCCTCGATACACCCAGAACCAGAACCAAAAATGGAGAAACAGCATATATTTCCTATGCTCTACTTATCTGGAACAAACTCACAAAAGACTGTAAAAGTGCTGAAGCCCTGAGTTCTTTTAAGTCAAAGTTAAAAACCCATTTGTTTAGAGCTGCCTTTGGCTGTTGAAGTTAAACTGTTAACTGAGGTATTATTAGCTTAAGGTTGTAGTCCAACAGTTTTGTCTTATTTTTTTATGTTAATTTGCTTTGACTCTGCTTTTATGTTTCTTTGGTTTTATTGTGTAATCCATGTAAAGATTTTTGAATTGTCCTGTACTGAATTGTGCTACATAAATAATCTTACATTGCCTTGCCTAAACCCCTGAAATCTGATTACCACCTTCGGATGACTGACGGTCACAATATCAGGTTACTCTTTTACAGTAGTTGATGTCAACAAGAGGAACAACAGCCCATATATGTACATCAGAGAAAAGAAGTGTCGACAATAAGAAACTGAAAAAAGAATGCATAACAGGCAGGATGGGTATATAACTAAAGATTAGCTTAGAGGATAAAAAACGCAGCTGGAGAAATATCAACTTGAATAATTAGATTTTATTGAGACATCAGCTTAAGATAGTAAACCATGATGAACCAAAGTTGCAACCAGATAGTTGCTGTAATGCACACAAGCTGTTTTCCAATTCCCAAGAAATTGGGAAATGGAGAAGAGGAGATCCTCCATAAGGGGAACAGAGGAATGCAGATTCCATCTTTCTATAAACTTCCAATTACATACACAACTCAAATACACATATGTACTTAAATAGATTTAGCATTTAAAGCTCCACTTGAAACAAGTTCATTCATACACAATATTGTTATAGGTTTTGTACCTACCTTGGATAGCCTTGCAACCCCTATGATTCTCCCATCCAACACCACAAAAAGTCTATTCCACAACTGTATACTATGCACAAAAAGCTCTTTATAATCTATTGCAGTCTCTAACACATTACTGAGCAGTCTTCTGTGTTTATCACCTCCAAAGACCTTAGCAAAACCTTACAAACATCCCAGTGCTGATGTTTTTTTACATTAAATTTATTATTCCATTCATCAGCTATCTCTATAACTATACAATACAATAACAATAACTATACAGTCTGCATCTCTTGAGTTGTGTATACCTTTAAAATGAACAACTCTACAGATGTCTTTTCTGTTGATTTGCAGAAAAACAGAAAGATACCAGCAAGTTGATTTCCTTCTCTCTCTTCGCAGTTACTGACTCACCTTCCAGAACAAATCCTTCTAATTCTAGGGCTGATCGTTCAGAGGCCGAGGAGCTTGTTAGTGTAATGATTAAGTTTAACCAGCCCTCTAAGAATATATGGTTGCGCTTCAGCTGAGCAGAACAGTGTAATGGTTTGGAAATGAGACAGAGGAGGGAGGAGGTAGAGGGGAGAAAGGATGGGGAGGACGAGGAGTGTGTCTTTTCTTTTACTATGACTGAGAGTTTACAGAACAGACATTTAATCATCCCTGCCACTCACAGCCAAGCAACTGTTGTAAACTAATGAAAAGTGTAAAATTCACACAGCGTCTGCCTGCAACTGTCCCT
This sequence comes from Jordanella pulchra, assembly GCA_034780135.1. Lineage (NCBI taxonomy): Eukaryota > Metazoa > Chordata > Actinopteri > Cyprinodontiformes > Cyprinodontidae > Jordanella > Jordanella pulchra. The sequence continues at coordinate 12,176 of JAUZNJ010046056.1, read as the reverse complement.
ACAGATAATCAGAATATTGATAAGATGGTTATCCTGTTCTTCACCTCTTACTAGCTCCAGATGTGACCACATTCACGTGATGCTTGTTTCGGCACAAAATAAGGTTTAATTACTGATCAGTGTTTGCTTTCTAAAGACAGTAAGATCATTAAGCTGGTGTGTTTTGTTAGTCTATTTCTTTTTATTTTATTATTTTACTTTAGCATCATTTATTGTGGAGATTTATGAAGAGAAGCTAGAGTATCTTGGTTCCTTAATATCAGTATTAAAATGTCTGGACAGAGTTTATATAGATCTTTTAAAGTAATTATATTGAGGTTTCAAAGACAAAGAAACACATCGGTAGAAAAGAAAAATACAGAATATCTTAAGATATAATCAGCAGATTGCTCCGCTTTTTACAAGAACTATAATAACTGGTTCTCACACAGGTAATTTTTTTTAAAATGGGGTATCTAATTGGATGGTTGTTAAAACAGATTGCAGAATTATAAATCAATTGGCTAGGTTGACATAAGTAGTAATGTAAAAAGAAAATGGATTGTTGTGCCATAAGCCCTGATGTTAATTTAGGAGTTTGGGGACCAGTGACAAAGCTGGTTTTCTTATCAAATTCTAGAAGCTTCACACCACCCCTCCAAAACATTCCCAGAGGCACATCACAGGCACATGTGATGCTGCACCCCATCATATTTGGGACAAAATGCATCATCTCACAGACCCCCCTCCTCTTTGCCTGGACTCTCTCTTCCAGGAGAGATCTCCTAAATGGGGAACTTGATAGGCTACAAGGACCAGACTCCAAAGATATTGGTGAAGGTTAACTGGAATTTCTTTGAGATGCCAGAGACTTGCAGCTCTCATCTGAAATGAAAGGACATTAGCTTTCCTACTTCAGGCCTGACATGCTAAACTTCCCTGAACTTTAAAGATGCCAGAGGTTACAAATCTGGCAAAGTGAAAGAAAGAGTTTCCAGGTAAAGCTTTTTTTTTATGATTTTAGTAATTTCCTGTCTTCCTACCTGTGTAAACTGACAAAAAGCTAATGAGGACTACACTGTACCCAGTGTTGATATGTCTTAAGCTGTTGTTTATTAAGCTAACACAAGCTTGATTTCACTAAGGGTTTGAACACTGATATAATGTTAACAATTATGTGTTCCTGATATGCTCATTACATTTGATTGTCAAAATATGACAAAAAGAGTCCTTTTAACATTTAATTAATAACAAATACTAGCTGCTAGATCAATTGTTTTATTATCCAAACCTAAATAAATGATAAATGAGCTAAAAAGTTCCAACCCCTGATAATTCTATTGGGAACAAAACACATAAAGACACAAAAAACACAATTATCTAAACAGTTGTTTCTGATAAGCAAATGACTTAATCAGATATTTTTTATCAAATGTTTTATTTATCTCCTTGGATTTGCTTTGTGAATTGCTTTACACACATTTCAATTGCTCTAAATTTCTAAATGCTCATTGGACCTCATTCCAAACTTTTCTAGAGAAACTTTCGTTCTCAAACATAAAAACCATGCTGAAATGGTTTTGAACCATTTTTATTTCTCCTTATTTGTTTACATAGTAACTTAGCTTTGTTGAGTTTCACTAGTTTATTAAATAGTTATTAACTGAAATATGTTTACCTTGAAGTTTAATGATTTTTTAAAATAAATTCTTATATTTTGAATGGAAGTTGTTGTGAGTTTGTTCCTTCTGTGTGGGAGTTCATCCATTTGATCATGATCTGAGCTAGATTCACAGTTTCATTTGTTGTCCTTACACGTGGCTGGTCAGGTGTGTGTCCACAGAACAATGTATGACAATAATGTCTGAAAATATTTTTCATTTTGCATCACAGTGAACTGGTGGGAAACATTCCAATTGCCCCAAAATTTGTTTAAACCTATACCCACCTCATTCCAAACTTTTCAAGATAAACATTGGTTCTCAAACATAAAATCCAGGCCAATTGTGATATTGCATCATTCTATTGATTATAATTTTCAACTATTTTCATTTCTTTCTCAGTGAGTACATAGTTGCTTAGAGTAACTGAATTTTTTACTTTAGTCAATAATTTTTAAATTATTTTTGTTAATAAGTTCTTATATTTTCAGTTTTGTTTTCTTACTCTTGTGTAGAGTCTGTGAAGATGTTTGAGTTGGACTTGTGGCTGGTCTTTTTGGATCCATCTTCACAAACCATCTCCCCTGTCCTCTAAGTGGGAGAGGCTCAGGCAAGTAGACAGGTGAGAATTTGGCCGAAATTACACTTGCATGATCTGACTATCGACACAACTGATGTATATAGATTAAAACAAATTTTAGATGTTTTGAAATTGTAATTCATGTATGGGAAAGAAAAAGATGAGATTGACCTTTTAAACTTGCAAAATGCACCTTTGAGGTAAGTTAGTGTTAAAAGCAGAGTCCAAAATATTTTTAACTATAGAAAAATAAACTGGTTTTATTCATAAAGCATACCAAAGACTGAAAGTTATTTGAAACTCTAGCTAAATACATTGCATATTTTAAGAGACCTGCATACAGATAGCTATGGCTGCTGTCTGATTAAATTATGATTTAATGAAGAAAAGTCTAAAACTGTTCTTCTATTATAAATAGATTTTACTGTGAAACAAGTAAAATATGTACTTGCGGGATAATTTGATGTTTTCTGACTGCTTTTTCCAGAATCTATTGTCTACACTATAGCAACATATTCAGCCGAGTTTCTCAAACTTTTTGGTCTCTTCAGAAAACATATGGTATTTGGACCTTGATGTGTACCTGATGTCTACAAGGAACATGTGTTGAAGCTTGAAATGCCAGAATAAATTCCAGTTCAGCTCTTTAACTTCTGAGTTCTGGTGGCAAGATAATATGTGGATGCAGACAGCATGCTGCATGATTTAACATGACTCCTACACATAAACTGTCAGATGTGTTCTCCCGAGCAGAGCGATTTAACAAAACCAAACCTGCTTAATTGATACACTCTCCCGCCTTCGGCTGTTTAAAGGCCAGCATTGGAGATGTGGCGAACAGTTGGCGACAAACGAAGACTCTTTGAAGCAGGTTATGCTCAGAAGTGTCAAACCTGTTGAAAACTAAACTCCTAACGCCTCCACTGCCTACCACGGACATGAATTGGAGTCTTCTTGTTCTTCCTCTTCCATTTATGAAAGGAGCTGTGAGTATTCTATCACCAGCTCGCAGACAACTTCCAGCAACACCGCTGTGATGGCCGGGGACACGGCACGCAAATTACAATTAACCACTAATCCTTAACAGACGAGTTCAAGATGGCAATTTAATTTGCCCTCAGCTGCTTCATTTTTCTTTCTCCAAATCTTTTTTTCAAATTCCCTCCCTGCAGTCCCAGGTGCCAGACCAACTTTGGAGGAGTGAAGATATCAATAGTTTATTGGCACTGAGTATTAATTTAACAGGGGCAATAATATTTTTTCAGACACTTTGGCGAGAAGTGGTTTTGAAGGATTTAAGAGGTTTTTATCCACAGCGGAGATTAGTTGGAAAAATAATGAATTTGGGAGCAAAAGGGAGAAAAGGCATTAAGGAGAACTTTGAAAAAGATAACTTGAGAAACTGATAAAAGGCCCCTGATGATGCAAACTTTAATGTGTCATTATTTTGGCAAAGTGAATAAGTGAGCAAGTTCTTACTGCTTATACAGCCTACAAAGTAAGATCATCACCAATTTTGGGCCTTAAAGCTTAAAGCTCCTTTATTTGACTTTGTTTCCCCTGTACTTATTTAATTTCTTGGCTAATTTAACAACAGGTTATAACAAACCAAATGCACAGAACCTCGATAAATTCCTGATATCTGGTTCTGATTGAGAGGCAAAAGTACAGACAAACAGGGCCATTATTCTAGACTTCTGCTGCTTTTAACAACACATGTTTTCTTGAAACATATAATGCAGGGGTGCTCAAGTCCAGTGCTCAAGAGCTACTTCCTGCAACTTTTTAATGCACCCCATTTTTAACACGTCTGAATCAAATGAGTGACCTAATTACCATACCTCTGCTGAGCTAAATGAGGGGACTGAGCCTTTGGATTCAGATGTGTTAGAGAAGAGATGCGACTAAAGGTTACAGGGTGGCAGCACTTGAGGACTGGACTTGAGGACCCCTGATATAATGCATATCTTACAAATAGAGCAGAAACCACATACCCCAAACATGTCATATTATGGCTAAGGAAAAAGAGTGTGGAGGTACTACCATAAATCGGCCATCTTCCTGGCCTGTCCCTAACAGAGAATTTTTGGATGAATTTTGAAGAAAAGTACTACGTATACAATAATATGATGTATTTTGAAATCATATGACATGTTTGAAGATAAAACCTTAAGCTTTACAAAGTATTTTTAATATCCAATGCAGTTCACCTTTTGGAGAGGAAGGGAATGCTAAGAATTGACAAAAGAGTATTGTTCAAAGAATTTTTTTAAATTTTTTGCAACTTGAAATGTGTTTGTGGCTTAATATTTTTTTAAAAATTTAGAAGTAAACAATATATTATTAAATCATACACATGCAATTGGAGAGAAAAAGACAACACAGTCAAAAAACTGCTGTTATTGGAAGAAATAAGTCTGATAACTTGATTATTCCTTTACAAAATTTAATGTCATTTACACAAGTATGCAGAGTTAAGGAAACATTAAAGGAATTTTAGAAGCAATTTTAGAAGATATCTAGTTGTCTTTAAAGCTTAACGGTGTGATGATACAGGTAGCTATCACTACAGGGAGTTTAAAACTAACATCAAAGATGAGTTTAACTTCAGATTATTTTTGGTTGGTCAAGAAAGCACACTAGTTTTTTATTGAGAGTAAATCTTAATGAAGTCTACTGTATAGGATAAACATCCTGCGCCCTTGGGATATGTAAGACTCTGAAAAACATTCAGCCAATGTGTTTCCTGGCATCATACCCATTATACCAGAAGGCACCTGAAGACTTGCAGAATGAAGGCCTTGGATGCCTGTAAACTTGTCCACTGACCCATTCCAAACCAAGCCCCTGAACTAAGACTTGGCACAAAGATGGAATGGGCTCGGGTGATTTGCGGTTTAGATGTAGAAGGGTGTAAGCTAGAAGAGAGCTACAAGGCCTGGCACTGGCTTAAGTGCCCAGGCTTCGGCAGGCAGGCCTGAGTGAACATGTCAGTTTGATTTGTGATTTTTTGCCTTCAACACCAACCTCGGGCTGAGTTTCACCTGTCTAACATCCATCTAGACCTAATTCCTCTGATTCTTCTGGCAAATGCTAAAGGAAAGGCACAGGGATCCTGAGGGGTAAAGGGGTAAGAGGTAAAGGCTGTCACTTCAGGTCAATGCTTATAAAGATGTTTTTGGATGAAAGAAATACGAAGGAAACCAACAACCTATTACAAGGCATGTTGGAGGATCTAACAGCTAACCAACATTTATAATTTTCAGCTATATTATTTCAGTGTGTGAATTACTATATTACCAAGGGGAGAATTCTAAATGTGTGGACTTATTGTTACCTAAACTCTGGTATAGATATACAGTATTTTATGTATGATAATGAGCTTCCTATGTGTTTTTTGCTAGTGATGGTGGTAGGGGCTTTTTTTCTTCATTTTTTCTGATGTTTATAGAAGAAACACTTGTAAAACACAACAAAATCAGATAGATAAAATATATCTAAAGGCATTGTAGCAATACTATGCCATCAGGGGGTTAATTACTTCTAAATGTGTGCATAAAAAGTGTTAGACCTGGCACCAGTTGGTGATGCTGCATCTTAAGGTTACCTGCTGGCTCAATCCACTTTCTTTTTAAAAGTTACAGATTGGGTAGTATTTTTTCTTTTTCTTTTTTTCTGCTACACATGACCTGAGTTTGGAACTTGTAACTAGCAAGCCACTACATGCTCCTTTTACTATTGACCCAAAGATTAATCCCAAAATGCTTGAATAGAAGATCAACGGATCAAAGTCAGTTTTACATTATGAAATAATCTATTAACAAAGATCCAGATTGGGCTTTCTCCTAGAAATTCCCCAAAGAATGTTTGCATAGTTTTATGTTATTCAGTTCTGGAGAGGTAGAAACTTTCCTTGTGATATGTTGTTTGTCTTTTATTAGTTCAATAATGTCAAACATTTGCTGCTATATTAAAGATACTGGGAAGTTTTTTTACTTCCAAGTCTCAGGCTGTAATGATAACTGTAGTGTGGACTAAATTTCTAAAAGAGAATTAATAAATACCTAACAAACGACTTTGGTTTGGTATGATTTGTACTTTTTGAATGTTTTACAAAAAAACATCAAACAATCTCTTTTCAGCATTTATCCATCATGCATTCAATAATTTATTTTTCAGAATAATTTTAGCTTTTAAGTTCCAAATATATGAAAATCTAATTTTGGATTCTTTTTACAACTTTAAGTCTCCACCAGTTATGATACATACAGTTACAAATTAAAATAATGGTTAAGTTGTTTGGAATAAACTGGAATTATTACCTAAATATCAGGGCGTCAAATCCTTGAATCTCCTTTTAAAAACTTTTTTCCCTGATATTCTCCTTGAAGTTTATTCAATTAACTGAGGAAAAGAAGAGATAGTCTATACTTGATCTCCCTGGGGTGCAAGGACTCCACCCTCCCAGCAGGGAGTGTGATTGGTTTGTCTGGGCGTTCCAGCGTTTGCCCAAGTGGAAAGAGGCGAAATGAAGGAGATCATTGCCCATCGATTCCCAATTATATGACAAGGATGAGTGCCATGAGCTCCCAATCTATGGTGTATTGGATACTTTTTACTTTATTTTTGATAATAAGTTGTTTTGCTGCAGGATTATGGTCAATGTAATTACTGATTGATGGAGAGCACTAGAGTAATTGTCAGAGTCAAAGTATGAGCTTCTTTAGGAAGAAAAGAACTTTACATGCTTCAGCTTATATATTCGCAGAATAATTTACAATATGCGTAGACAATAAAAGTGCATTTTCTATGGTCAGCATAAAATAGATTTAAAATTAGCAGCATTTTAAGACTCGATCTTAGACCTTTGCGCTATTTGACCTAGTTGGTACTTATGTTACCCAAAAATAAATTTTATGATGGGTTGTACTTGTGACACAGTTGAGCCCACTACGGTGAGTCAAATTCAGAGTTTTATCTGTAACTGGCTCTTCACCAAGCCAGTCTTGGCATTGAAGCTTTGTCTGTGTTCGTCCTAAAACGCACCATACCTGAACGCTAAAATTTCATTAATCCAATATAATACCAGGCTGCATAGCATATGTTGTGGGTGCACGTGGAGCTAATATACAAAGTATTGACATGATAGTGCACGATTTTAACAGCTTTCTTTTTTGCTGTAATATCTGATTATTGTTGTTAACCCACAAATTTCTATTATACTTAGAAATACTCTTTAGTGGATCTCGTTAATCTACTTGGAATAAATCCACCTTTTCATACTATGATCCAGGGACCAATTTACCAATTCAATTTATTTATTCTTTTCCTTGTGCAGACAGAGCTCGTTTTGAGCTAAAACTCTTTGGCAGGAGTGTTTTGGTCGTTTCAAGGAATTCTAAGATAAAACCTCAGTGAGACGACCTAGAATCTTTTCTTTTTCTTTTTTTTTTTGAGCTTTTTACTGCACTAGTGGCTCATTTTTCTGACAGTAGGCTGACAGGAAAGAGGGTATGAGAGAGGGTGAGATACATGGGGGGAGAGAAAGGACCACAAGCCGGATTCGAACCTTGGTCGCACGCGTCGAGGACTAAGGCCTCCATACATGGGTCGTGCGCGCTAACCGCTGCGCCACCTGCACGCCCACGACCTAGAACCTTTTTGAATACTGTCCCTAATTCCCCTCTTTCAAACTCAAATGGAAACTAGTTAGTCTTGCTGTCGATTTTGACCTCTTTTGTCATTCTTCTCTGCTTCTTACCATTGAAAAAAAATGACAAAAAAAAACAAAACGCAGAATAAATGGCTCTGTAATCATCCTAATTTATATATACCAACCTTATTAACTCTAGCTAACCAGACATGTATCATTTTGCGAAGGGCAGCGGCATCTGTTAGAACACCATGATGCATCATCCAAGCTATCAGTGGTTTTTCTTTGACCTTTTCTTGTTCACATCTCTGATCTGCTACATACATTATTAACCATTGGAGAAACTCCAGTGTTGCAAGATGCTGAAGGTAAACTTCATTAGGAGTGGGGGAGATGAACGGCCTCCAGGCTTCCACTGCAATAATTAACTCAGGGATCTTTTTTTTTCTCCATTCCTTGTCCCTGATCCAGGTCGGTTCTGGCAACCTTATACCCACCCGCCCCTCCTTCAGCTGCCATATACAGGTCACAGACGGCGGCCTGGCACTCTGAGGTGTCCTGTAAATGTGCTTGTGGAATGATGGGCGGGTGTCCCTCGATGCCATGTTAATTTGCACATCAAGAAGGACGAGGAGGAAGCTTTGACCTGATTAACAGTGGGGGAAAACAGATTAAATAAAGTCTGCAGTTGTACTCCTGGACATCCATTGGATACGTGTGAATGCAAGGATGTGTGTGTATGTTTGTGTATGGGTGACACAGTCAAACACAGGCCAGTGGATCAAAGTAAACCAGCTCCCAGTCAGTCAGATAGGGTATGTGGAGCAGATGGTGCTGTATGGTTCAGAGGCACATAATCCAGGTGAAATTTGTCAGTAAACCACAAAGCAAAAAACTGAGGAGGTGAAAAATTCTTAGTCTGCCCTAATCTGTACATAGGTGGTAACGTTTATGAAACAACATTTTTTCTGCATTTTTCAGCTGTAAGAAACTAACCAAACATCCAGCATGTGTAATTTGTGATTTAAATCTAACTATCTTAAGAGTTTAGCATAAATTGCATTAAAAATAGCTCAACAGTACCTCTCTACAATCTTCAAAACACCATCTTTTTTAACCTACATTATCTTAAAAGTCAAAAATTTTTGTCCACTTGTGCAAATTTTCCTTTTTTTTATTGCAGATGGGTGATAGTATTACCACAGGTCCCCACAAGAAAATATGAAGAAATTAGTAACACATTAGGGACCCAACAAAAATTAAAATTCGAGACAAGTTTGTCTCAAAAGTAAGTCCAGTAAGTAACCAGCCCTGCCTGATGGAGAATAATGGCTGTGACAAAACCTATAATTCAGACAAGTAAAACTTTTGTACCATTTAGATGGATTTGACTTTTCAATTACTTCATCTTATTCTATGTATGTTGTAAATTGAAGAGAAGTTACTTACAAATTCTGTTGCTTCTGTTCCTCAGTTCCAGAGAAAAAAATAATTAAATGTTTCAGCTAAATATCATGGGTAACAAATATTTTCATATTTTAGTTTTGTTGTTCCCTTTCGGAAGTGTCAAGAGTGTTTCCTCTACAAGAAATTAAAACAGCTCAGTCCATCTTGCAACCCATCTATTTATTATTATTTGTTGTATTAATTTACATGTTGTTTAGAGAAATCTGTAGACATGCTTTGCTCCTTCATACAGCAAGTCGTCATCATTTTGGTTTAGGTCTTGAGAGGTGTAGGTTTGCTTTAATCTACTTACATGCTCCAAAACAATGTGAAAGAATATTTAGATATATTCATGTTTTTTGTTTTTAGATTTGTAGTTTTTCTTGCTTTAAAATCTGTTATTATTCATAAAAAGCCACAATTGACAGCGCCAATGTATTCTTAAATCCACTGGGATATAAATTATAAACAGGAATAGGGACTGTAATAAATGTGTCCAACAGATATGTTTTTTAAAAAGCTTCAATGTGATCTTCTGTTATTCATTGATGTGTCAGGTTGATTGAATAAATATGGAGAAAAATGAAGCACAAAGTGTACAAGAGTCAAAAAGATCAGAGGAATAAACAGAGAAAGATAAAAAGCAAATGAGAGGAAGAGAAGTGCGAAGTTGACGGCGATGAAAGAGGTGCAGTGATTTCTTCGGGCTCCACGCCTTGTTAGATCTATCATCCCTTTAATTAATAGTGTTTTTAGGAAGATGTCTGAACTGTGTCATTTCCATTATTGGAAAACCCAACACGATTAATGAATCATTTTCAGTTTTGATCCATTATATCATGCTAGTTGATCTCCCCTTTTCCGCACTGCTGAGTGATAGCATCGTTTTCTGCCCCTCGATCAAATTTAATTTGGACCCCTATTATATTACACTGCTGCGACTGAAGTGTCAATTTTTGTCAGGCAATTAGAAGCCATAACCTGTGAAGCTAAGTTTGATAGGCATGGTAATTGGATTGTTTCAGCAATAGCTTGAAACACTTTGGGATTTTTTTCATCTGTACCTGCTCCCCTCCCCCTGAACTTCTCATCTATTTTGGATTTTTGATCGTCTATAAGTCGAACTTCGGAGCAAACAAAAGATGAGACAAGCTCTGAGGAAGAGGAGCAGGAGTGCTTGGCTGAGCAGAAAGTCAGCAGCTGGGGGCCTTTGCACAGTGAGAAATGTGTCACTTTCCTGCCTTTGTCTATTTTGACCCTGTCCTGTTTCACCTTTTTAAGACACCACATTAGAGAGGTTTGAACTTTTCAGCTGACAGAAGGAAAGATTGTCTTTCAGAAGCATGATGCCGATGCAGGGAAAAATGAAAATAGGCTAATGCAACTCTGACTGAGTTTTCCAAAGAAACAGAGATATATTTGAGTTTACTTTATTTATTTGTTTTATCTTTATTTTATTTATTCTACTTTTTTTAATCATTTTGAGAAAATGTATCACAGATGTTTACAATATTTTCCCCAGTTCAGATGGATGGTGGTAATATTGACATATTTTCTTACAGGGTTCCCATACTGGCTCAGTATGAGATGCAGTTGAATATCACTGACAGAGGTTTTACAAAGAGAGAGCAGGCACAGAAAAAAACAAAGTGAAGAGGAACTTTCTTGTAAAATAAAACAAGATGTTAATGGCAACAGAAGCTTATTTTGTGGCTTCATCTTGTAGATCAGTGCAACTAATTATAAAAGCACTGATCAGTAGCCAAATCTAAGTACAAATGCATATTATGTCGTTTTTATGACAATAATTCCTTAAATTGCAAAAATGAAATACAAGTTAAACATAGGAAGAGAGTGAAGACCAAAAATGGTTTGCCTCTAATAGGTATACAGACGGAATACTCCAGGCAGGTGTCAGAAAAGTAGGAAATGCAGTTCCAGATGTAACTTCTATGAAGAGGAGAGACTGACGACCTAAAGTTAATTGCAGCACAGTAGTAGATAATTATGGAGTAGCAAGAAGAAAAAGCAAAGAAATAATCAGAATAATAATGCTAAAATTATACGTGGTGTCTGCCTCAAGAGCTTACCCTGAATCTAAGCATTACAACTTTATACCTAACCCTAACCTCAACTTTAACTCAATTCACACCTTAGTCCTCAATGTGACCCAAAAAACTGCAATGCTTCTCACGGGGTCCAGGCATTACGGACAGAGTCCCAACAACGTGCTGTTTGTCCAGAAAAGGGGCTCCACAAAATATCAAATAAAAGAACACATAGTACACACACAGCAACTTGTCTCACTATCTTTGCGGGGCCTTTCCAATGAGTTTAATTCATTTCTACAGCCTAACCATGACCCTAAATATTATGGGGTCATGCTTTACCCTAACCCCAACCTAAACTCAATTCACACCTTAGTCTTAGGAGTGACCCCTGACCCAAAAACAGCAATTCCTAATGTGCGGTCCAAGCATTTGGTGCCACAAACATCAAAAAGAACCTCACAATCTTGTTATCAGACTTTGGGTGGAGGCCAAATGATTTTGATTACTAGAGAATATACAGGAATTGGAGTGCCAATAAGAATTGCTACAGTTTTCCCACTATTAAGCTGTTAGAAGTTGCTGCTCATCCATGTCTTTATCTCATCCAGGCAGGCTGTGAGGGCTGATGTGGGACGGCAGAGGTGGGGTCTGTCTATCATCAGCATAGCAATGGACAAACATTACATGTTTGTTGACAATGTGACCCAGAGGGAGCATATAGATGGTAAATAGGGTCAGACCAAAGACTGACCCCTGAGAGACCCCACAGTTTATACAGTGAGGTCTGGATTTAGTCTACCCCTCAG
>JAUZNJ010046045.1:0-32121 GCA_034780135.1 Jordanella pulchra | reverse complement strand
TAGATAGATAGATAGATAGATAGATAGATAGATAGATAGATAGATAGATAGATAGATAGATAGATAGATAATAAATTTATGAAATAACCAAATTTCATGAATGTTTTTTGTGACAAACAAGTATGTGTTCCAATTATTCTATCACAGAAAAATAAGACTTGTAGAACTTAAAAAGACATAAAGCTACATGAAAATCTGGAACATCAGCCAGTGACAAATGCTGTATTTATAGACCATGGTGTATATTGATATATCAGGAAGGTGTGTAAAAGTCTTATCACTGATACTGAATTAAACCATATCATGATATATATTGCTATTGATATATTGTCCAGCTCTACAGACACATACAAAAATGTGAAACAGCTGAAGGAAAAAACACCACAACATTTTAGGTGAAAAACACAACATATTAAACATCCTTGGAAGCAAATAAACAAATAAAAAATAGAATAAAAAAGTAAAAGCAAGTATTTCATTACAAGTCTGATATACTGGAGTAGGTTTCCATTGCAAAAATAAACAAAGAATTATAGAAAATTCAATTATAGAATATGACACCAGTGTAGTCAGTTACTCTGCTGTAAAATAAAATCACCATATTTGCTCTAACTTGCCCTTCTTTCCTTCCCCCTTTTTGTATAAACTACAACCATACATTTATTCTTATATCTGCTCTCAAGTTTATATATATGTTTTGTTGAATTCCTAGTTTAAGCAAACTATCCATCCATCCAGCCAGCCATTTTCTCCTGCTTGTTCCGTCAGGGTCGTGGTTGGGCTGGTGCATATTTCCAGCAGACTAAGGGTACACTCAGGACAGGACACTAGTCTGTTGCAGGGCAACACATAAACACACAAAGACGTACAACCATGCACACACACACTCACACCTAAGGACAACTGAGAGATGCCAATTAAACAAACAGTCATGTTTTGGGACTGTGGGAGAAAGCCGGAGTACCCGGAGAGAACCCTTGCATGCATGGGGAGAACATGCAAACTCCATGCAGAAAGACCCCAGGCCGGGACCAAACCCAGAACCTTCTTTCTGCAAGGCAACAGCGCTACCCACTGCGGCACCGTGCAGCCGTTTAAGTAAACTATTGTTTTCTAATTTCCGATTCTGTGATTATTTTAGTATCACGTTTCATTATTATATCATAATGCGTCTTGCTATATTACGCTCACGGAAGTGACCAAAATGGAGAGACGCATTTTTTCGTGACGCAGTGCCTCAGCGCCTGGCAATATGAACCAACTGAGTGATTCATTCTAAAGTTAAGACATGGGTTTTCCTTAGTTTGCGCTCATAACGACCTAAAAATGTACCCGAATTGGTTAAAGTCGAACCTTGGTAGTTTAGGTTAATTCTTCTATTTATATTTTGTAATCGTCCAACCATGAAGTTGCTCAATAAAGACATTGAGAAAGATAATGCCGGGTGAGTGCTAATGTTAGCAAGCTGCTAAGCATGCTGTTTTGTAAATGTGTCAGCGGAGACATAAAGAACATATTTAATCAGCATGAATAACTTCATTTACAGAGCTTTGTAATGTCTAAATGAAAGTATTAGCAAGGTGTGCTTAGATTATCCCACTTCTTTAGATTAAACTTTGCTATGACTAAGCATAACAACAAACTAATGTGCGCCATACGTATTTATCAACACGACCATGCACAAAGTAAAATCCAGTGTTTGCAGCAACCTATTTTTCCCAGATGTAAATTCATTCTTCAGTAAGCATATTTTGATTTTAACAACGAAATGACCCACTATCTTTCTCAGTCAGGTGACTCTGGTGCCAGAGGAGGCGGAGGACATGTGGCACACCTATAATCTGCTCCAGGTGGGGGACAGTTTGAGAGCTTCAACCATCAGGTAACTACAACAGCCATTAAATCAAGATGAACCTTAACCCTGCCACTTAATTAATGGTAAAAGTCTCTGGTTATTATTAAAAAATATGTGGAAACTCTTTGTTAGGCTGTTGTTTATTTCTTTAGATAACGTCCATGTTTAGAACTGAATCTTATATCCCCCAACCGAAGTCTCTGCCACATCCTTTCACAGGAAGGTCCAGACTGAATCCACGACAGGAAGCGTAGGCAGCTCCAGAGTCCGGACCACTTTGACGTTGTCTGTTGAGGCGATCGACTTTGACTCACAGGCCTGCCAGCTGAGAGTGAAGGGAACCAACATTGAAGAGAACCAGTATGTCAAGGTCTGAGATTTCATCATTATTATTATTATTTTAATATATTGAAGTAAAATGCATTATTTTCTTTTGTACACAAATGTGTTATTAATGAAGTAAAAAAAAAAAAGACATGGGGTGAGTTGAGATGTGTTGCTTGTATTTATGGAATATTTTACTGTGAACAGACAGTGCACAAATAAAGTAGCTGCACAAGCAGGTGAAACAAGCCTCCATTTAGCCGTGAAAACATCAAAATCCAAGTCTAACATAAAGAAGAGACTGGCTGAAAATAAATGCAGAGGGTTCACAAGCTATTTTGGACTTTGCTTTCTTTGGATGGATAAAAAAACAACATCAGCCTTAAAAGACCTGGAATAGCTTGTTAGCCCAAGCAGGCTACGTTATCTGTGATGCACGGGGGAGGCAGTGTGATGGCTTGGGGGTGTATGACTGGAACTGGGACGCTAATGTTAATTGATGAGGCTACACAGAAGCAGCCAAGTGAATCCTAAAGTGTTCAGAGACGTACTTTCAACTCATATCCAGCTAAATACACTCAAATAGATGGGGCGGAGTTTCCTAATGCAGGTGGGCATCGACCCAAGACATGGAGCCAAAGCATACCTGGGATATTAAGGAGAAGTGAAAATCAGACGTCTGATCTTAACCCATCTGAGCACATGTTTTTACTTGTTAAAAACAGAAAGGCTCGCAAACAGATGGACACTTAAAACTGCTGCTGCAGTAAATGTCTGGCACCTTTAAAAGGAGGAAAACCCAGTGTCTGATGGTGTCATTTCAGCTCCAGATTAAATTGACCATATCAAAGAGTGCCTTAGTTCCTTGCATTTTTATGCATTTTTTTGTCTTAGCTCCTTGAATTAAAGTTGAGTCTCCTCAACTGCATCAGTCGATTCTTTTAAAATGCAATGACTTGGAGAAAAGGTGTCATTTTCTGAGTCGAAAGTGAACCTGAGTGCAAATAAGATCATAATCTTATCTACCTCGGGTGCATTTTGCTGCCTGCTGCTAAAAGCACAACGATGTAAACACTCTAATAAGAGTTTTAAGCGTCTCCCTATTTGCCATCGGACCTGTTTTTAATAAAACGTGGCTGTGAGGATGATGTTGTGTTCTTCAGATGGGGGCATACCACACAATTGAGCTGGAGCTCAACAGGAAATTCACTCTGGCTAAAAAGTGCTGGGACAGCGTGGTGCTGGATCGAATCGGTAAGCAGGTGCTCCTGTTAAACTTGTCATGATGTGGTGAGAGTAATCATGCCTCTTAATTGTTGCTCAAACAGTTGAGTTGGGCCGCTTTCTTTTCTATTTTAAAGTTTCTTTAAATTTCAAGTTTTTATATCTGTTTTTTTTTCTTAAATCACTCTATTAATCATGTGTCATTTTTAAAATGTCCTGGATAAAATCTGTACCTGCATTCGGCATCCATCACAGCAGGTGGTCTACTAAACACGTCTGTTTCCTCCTCTTCAGAGCAGGCATGTGACCCAGTGCAGAGGGCAGACGTGGCGGCTGTGGTCATGCAGGAGGGTCTGGCCAACGTCGTGCTGGTGACCCCGGCCATGACTCTGCTGCGAGCTAAAGTGGAAGTCACCATTCCTCGGAAGAGAAAGGGAAGCTGCAGCCAGCATGAGAAGGTTGGTCCTCTGCTGCGGTTCGTTTGAATATGTGGATCACAAATAAATAAATCGTCCTGGGAAAAAGCGTTTTGAGGCAACAATGAGCTCATTGTTGCAAACTAAATGGGAAAAATACTCCTTCTCCTGATGGATCCAAATATGCCTTCCATTATCTTTTTGTGTGATGCAAAAAAAGTGTTTCCATTGCAGTTTTGTGAAAAATAATCATTTTGATGCACCTGAAAAACCACCTCATTGAAGCATAAATATTTTTTTTTTAGAAAAAAGCATGAGGTTTCTATTGAAACGGCAGTGTTTCCATGTAACTGATGTATTTTTATCAATACAGTTTCTGCAATTTGATGGTTAATGGAAACGAAGGTACCGAATGTAAACATGCAGGCAAACTGTAGACGTTTGAAGCTGGTCGACTCATATCCTCAATGACTTGATGGGTTGTTCTACAAAATGTTGACTTTTAGCTGGAACTCAACCCAAAACTTTATTAAATTTGTCTGTGGGCGGAGTTATCATTTACATGGGGGGAGTTATACTTTAACACCTGTAATAGAAACAGTCCGCCTGGTACTTTTTCTCTTCATTTATCAATAATTCAGTCAAAAAATAGTCATGTGTGAAATATTTTACCCCTTTTTTAGGACAAGTGTAACTTTTAAAATCTCCTCTTTTCATATGTTTTAAATACTTAAATTGTGTGAAATAACTGGATCCTTTCATTTAATTCCTACAGCTTGATAAAGTCCAGTAATAAGCAGGCGTTTTTATACACCATGGTGTTTGAAGCAGCTTCTGTCCAATTGAAGGCAGAGTCCAACTCCTCATAGGTCCAGGGTGTGCTACTTTTGAATAGGCAGCACTGCTTCATTTCCTGGCTGATCTTTGCCTTTTTTTCTCCTCGGTTTTTCTCTCCAAAACTGACACAAACTGTATAAGACACTGTTAAGTTATGCTCTTTTTACCTGCTACAAATACTCTGCACAGTGCCGTAACCGTTGGTACTACCGTAAAGCGTTGGATATCAACGCAAAGCCGCGATTCTAAACGTTCAGAATCCTTTGGAGTTACGTCGATAGCATAAACGGTCGAAGAGTCAAAGGATCTTTGTCACAATCGTGTACATCTTTCCGTCTGTAAGTCATTTAAAGTTTCAGGAAAAAATCTAAAAGTTTGTGGTTGAATCTTAAGAGCTTCAGGGAGTCTGAATACTTTGGAGAGAACCAACCATGATTCTGTTACGCAGTCAGGAGCAATGCGACTTTTAAAGTCTATAATATGAAGCTTTTCTTTTTTTCCAGGCGCTGGAGCGGTTTTATGATGCGGTGATGCAAGCAATGCTTCGTCACATCAATTTTGAAGGTAGGGACGCCATAAAGTCCCACTTGCTCCTGTGTTTTGAGTTGTAGCTGCTAATCCAGATGAAGATCTGATTTCTGGTTGTCGTTAGTGGTGAAGTGCATCCTGGTGGCCAGTCCTGGCTTCGTGAAGGACCAGTTTTTCACCTACGTCTTCAAAGAGGCGGTGCGACAGGACAACAAGGTCCTGCTGGAAAACCGACCCAAATTCATGCTGGTCCACTCATCATCGGGCCATAAGTACTCACTCAAAGGTAGGAGGTGCTGGAATTTTTAAATGAAACAGCTGGATTTTAATTCAAATTTAAGACAAAGCCAGGTGCTTGTTTTTCCAGAAATCCTCTGTGACCCCGCTGTGACCAGCAGGCTCTCCGATACCAAGGTGAGAAATGATGGATACATTTTTTTTTTTTTTTTTTTTTTTTTAAATCTGTCAGGTGAAGATGACAGATTTAATTTGGATTTCACAGGATTTCTTACTTTGATCTAAAGTTTCAGCAAAGTTTTGCAATCTGTGGGAAATATGAAATAAAACTGAATCAAATGGAGACATTAGGGGCTCAAGGTAAATTATCTTTTTTTTTTACAAGACGTGTTGCAGAAGGTGAATCCATGATCCTTTATGAATTTGTTCTTTTTTTTTTTGTTTGTTTAAATAACATAGGGTGGGTCGAATTACTGCCTTTGCTATACATTTACAACTTAATAAAACTTAACTTTTAAATCGCAGTGGCACTCAATTTTTTACATTTATGAGAGAAAAAATACTAATCAATTCTCACTCCAGCCCTTTGAGCAGCAATAATATATTTAAAATTGGGTTGTTTCCACAAAAAAGGAAATAAACTTCTAGCTAGAATGCAAATCTATGCGTGCAAGTAGAAGTGAGTGTTTTTCCAAACAAAGGTTACAGAAAAGTCTGTAAATAATAGACTCTGGAAGTAAACTTAAAGGGAAAACTGAAAGCCTGGAGTGAACATCTACATGCTTGTGATTAGTGCAAAGAAAAATCAAAATAAAACCTTGATATTAGTTAAAAAATAATCCAAATTTAGATTTTGGGGTAAATCAAAAAATGACTTTTTGTTTTCATAATTTGACATGGATTTTTCACATTTATCCAGGCAGCTGGAGAGGTGAAAGCCCTGGAAGATTTCTACAAGATGCTGCAGCACGAGCCCGACAGAGCCTTCTACGGGTGAGAAATCATGAGCTCGAACAAACAGTTTGGGATCAGCAGCAATTCCACTCATTTTCTTCCGTCTTTACATCCTCACAGAGTAGCTCATGTAGAAAAAGCTGCTGACGCTCTGGCCATCGACACCCTGCTGATAAGCGATAAGTTGTTCAGGTGCGTACAGAGAGGAGAGTTTTGGAGCCCGATGGGTTGACAGAATCAACTGGTTGCCGCAGGAAACTCTTAAGCTAAAACGTAACATTTTCAACTGGTTTTAACCTAAAAAAAAGTAGCTAAATCAGCCTCCAGTTGTCCACCCATGGTGACATTTAATATTCACCTTCTCTTTTCACCTTTAAAATCTGCTGTTGAGAACTTTAGAAACTTTGTGTTGGGATATGAGGAGCAATAGAAACAATCCATCTCTGCTCTCAGTGCAACATTATTAATCATTTAACTACATATGTTGTTTTTGTTTTGCCTCCAGACATCAGGATATTCAGACACGGAGTCGTTATGTTCGGCTGGTCGACAACGTAAGAGACAACGGTGGAAATGTCAGGTAACAGCAAACTGCCTACAGAAAGTTACTATATGTATGTATATGTGCACTATTTTGCTCTTAGTAAAAATTCTCATTTTTTTCCTTCTATGCAGAATATTCTCAAGCCTTCATGTCTCCGGTGAACGTAAGTTCTAAACATTTTGTCTGAATACAGAGATGGAAAATGTAATCCAAGTGTTACGGTAATGGTATGGAAAATAGGTGTGATTCAGATAAAGTCAGTAAACAGAACAACGGTGAAATTAAACTTTAAGTCTTTAAAATATACATAATATAATACTGTTTGCATGGATAGTCGATCTTTTATATGTTAGTGTAGCTGTTAATGTTCCGTCTCTCTGGATTACAAATAAAACTTTTGAACAAATAAAAACAAACGATTTTCCTTTTCAGAAACATTTTTATTAAAGTCATTATCTGTAATTAAAACAGAGAAAAATCAGAAATGAATTCATTGTTTTTTAGATGCTTTCAAATCATCGGTGTTCAAGGTAGTTTAATTACTCGCATACAACCGCTCTCTAAACGGAAATGCACAACAACGTATCTATTAATGCAGCTGTCAAAAGCCTTAAAGAAACGCTGTTTTCTTCTGTATAGTGACATTTTTATAAAAAAAAAGGATAAAAAAAACCCCAACATAAACGTCACCTATCTTTTTAAAATAGGAAGGACGCAGGTTTGTAAGGGAGGAAACAAAAAACAAACAAAAACTGGCTGTATGACAGCTGCTACAAAAAAGGGCTTCTAAGGTCTATTAGATACTTTTTAAATGAACCAGATGTTTGAGAGAAAAGCCATGAAACAAAGCAATCAAACCTTCTACCATCACAAAAGTAAACATGAATAAACTACACAGGATGTACGTAGCTTCACTCCAGATGTATTTGGCTCAAGTCATAACTCTCTGAAATCTCAGGAAATTTTAGTAGCACTGGATCTTTGTGAAGGAGGGTAATTCCAAAAAATACAAATACGCGTTGAAACAAAATCTACCGGAGGAGCCGAGAGGAAGAGAGTGAAAGATGAGATTTTTCAGAGGAATGGTAAACCATCCCACACTCCCTTTAAGTTATAACCTTATTAAAAATAAACTTCACCACAGAGGCTACAATAATTGTAAATAACTTTAAAACATTTTCTAGTTCTGGAGTAAAGTTGGATAATCTCAGCCAGTCTAAAATAATCAAATAGGGAAAAAAAACAAATGAAATCTTTTTGTTTCTTTGGTTTGACTCGTCTTACTATGATTTTAGCATTTTATCTACTAGTATTTTTTTTTAATGTCCTAAATGAAGGCACACTAATTTAAAATCGAAGATCGGGTTGAACCAGACCTGAGGTTTCGACACAGTCTGTTTAAATCCCAGAACAAAACATTATAATATGACGTCATACAATTAATTGAGCAGTTACTGGGTGTGATGCAGGGATTCTCTAGAGATTAAGTGCACAATAGTTAGCAGAGACCAAACTGGTTTAGTTTGATCTGTTTGAATATGGAAATCATGTGTGTCACAAGTAGTTTAGTAGCAGCCATAAAAGAAAGATGAAGTTCTAAGTCATAGAGTTGGAGAAATAAAAAAAAAAGATTTTTACAATTTTCATATAAAGTGCTTCAAATAAAAGTTTAGATATAAACCACCTCAAACACCTGAAAAAATACACCCTGCTGTAGGCATACCCAAAATCTCTCCTCAAGGGCCGCTGTCCTGCAGCTTTTAGGGGTTTTCCTGCTTTAGCACAGCTGATTTCCATTGATAGCTGATTAACAGGCTTTTGCTGAACTGTAATCAGAATCAGCTGTGCTGAAACCTAAAAACCTCCAAAACCTGGCCTCTTGTTTAAGTGTTTTTTTGTATTTTTTTTTTCTCATTTTAGACATAGTTTTATTTGTACCTGGTTAGTAGATCAGTTTTGCACACAGCCACAAGTTTAAATGTGTTTTAATACATGCAAACCTTTTAAAGATCACAAAGTAACACACTGTACTAGTTTTTATTTAGCTTTTTTTTTTTTTTTAAGAAAAGTAATTTTCTTAAGTTTTAAAGTTATTGAATTTTAGATCCTTATTTTTTTTGTACCTTCACGATTAAAATGCTACAAAAAAATTCATAAAAAATGGGAGTCTGGAAAAGTTGATAAAAAAAACAACAAAAACATGTACATAACACCTGAAATTATTTTATTTTTATACATTTATATAAATTTATATATTTTTAATCTAATTCAGTGTAAATAATGCAACTGTATATTCAATCTTCGAATAAATGTCAAATGTACAGTTTGCCATGGTCATCTGCCCTGACTCCTTTCTTATTGACTTTTATTCATTTAAAAAAGGCATCTTTTGGTTTTATTGAGTCGTATAAAAATCCAACTGCAGTGATTCATCCTGAACTGTCTCCTCAGAGCTGACTCAGCTGAGCGGAGTGGCCGCCATCCTGCGCTTTCCCATCGCCGATCTGTCAGACGCAGAGGACGACAGCAGCTCCGCCGAAGACTGATCGAAGTCCTCCACAGTGACAGAGAGCAACCGGATCCCCTACTGTCACAAAATCACACAACTTTGCAGTGATTGTGTGTTTAGAAATAAACTGTTGGACCATAGCAGAATCTTTGCATCATGAAAACGTCACATAAGTGAATTCAGTGTTGATAGAATTGATGCTTTTGAGGGCTAGCTTTAGCTAGACCATCATCCAGTTGTTGCCAAATCCAGATTCAAACAGAATGGTTTCAGAGATTTTTCCCTTTTCAAAATGTACAGACACCTAAATATTCTTTGAGATTAAACAGAAGAACCAGGAATTGTTTCACTTCATTTCATGAATAGTTTTTTACCTTACATGAAATAAACACTTAAGCCCAAGATATAAAAATATAAACTTTATTGTGCATTGCAAGTTTGCAGGCTCATTTTTAGTAATGGGTTATAACCCACAAGCTACTGCAAATTAGCAAACTATGAATCAAGTATGCTCAGGATTTAAATCTGATAACGGGATATCAGAGTTCAGTAACAGTGCTGTTGGTTCCACTTATTCTTCTCTGGCATTATGAACTTCTGCTGAAGAGTTTGAGCGACTAGGACTAAAGTGCATTTTGAAACAGACTCAGAGCCACCAAGTCAACTCCTGCATCACTCAACTGGACACTGGAAATTGTTAATCCAGGCTAAATCCTCCATGGTGCCCCAGTGCAGGTAGATGATGGAGCAGATCACCATGACGTGCATGATCTGGTGGCTGTTGCCCCAGTTGTCGAACAGGCCGGGGCTGAAGCGCTCAGGGATCTGGACGACGTTGACCAGTCCCCCCAGTACAGCCAAGCTGTCCATAATGACGAAGAGCCGCAGGGAGTCCGGGCTGCCCGCTCCGTTTCCATAAACCCGGAACAGGAAGAGGCTGAAGCGGAACAATGCCTGCCAGACAAAAGCCCGAAGTCGCAGGAAGTTAGTGTGGGCCGTGGTAGCGCAGTAGATCCCGTAGGCTGACAGGAGGATGTAAGCCAGCAAGGCAATCTGTTGAACGGTGGGATAGCAGAGGAGGGTGATGTAAATAATGGGAAGAGCTCCTGGAGGAAGAGAGGAAGGAACAGGTTAATAGACGGGACTTTTAGAAGAAAATCTTTAAAATCTCATAAAGGGCCCTTCATACAACTGTATGAGATATTTAAAAATCTATGGATATTTTCCTCTGATTAAGCAGCTTTACTACCTTTCAAAAGTGATCATTTTAAGATTATATATAGTTTGCAATTGTTTTTTTTCTTTAAAAAATTTAAGCTAAAGTGAGTGAGATAAATGTTTCCTGAACCTTTCCTTTGATACCTGGACAAACTGTTATTTTGTATAGACATGATGCAACCAAAATTAAATTTCATGGCATACGCCTTACGACAATGTAATGAGATCGCAATGGAAATAGAATAGCAGTGCAATACTATATAAAAATAAAGTGCAGCAGTGATGATGTTAACTGCAACATAAAAATAGTCTCAAGTAATATCTGAAACAAGCCTAGAAGTAAACTAAACAGAAGAGTCCATCTATGATTTATTTTGAGAATAAATCAAACTGCTCTGCAGCTCTGCTGGAAAATAGCATCATGGAAACCAAGGAACACCGCAGGTAGGAAGTCCTAGAGGCATTCAAGTGGGGTTGGAGATTTGGAGATGGATCAAATTCAGAGCTACCAGGACAGACAGGCAGAGCGGTAATCAAAGCAGCAGCAGCCACTCACAATTTTGGAGGAGCTTCAGATCTCTACAATTCAGAAAAAAGCATCTGCCTCAACAAATCTAATACAACGTGTACTCAACTGGTTAGTGAGACAGTGTAACTATTGGATTTAGGTGTGTAGGACCAGGAACATCAACCCTCAAGGATTTTCAAATGAGACCCCAGACTTTTTTGTGTGCGTCTTGTTTTGCCAATATAGCTCTGAGAATAGATGTTGCAGAGTTAGATAATAGCCTAACAGCTTTGCTTTCACAAGCAGATTATTATGACTGTTGTCTTAACATCGTATACAACTGAGACGGAAAAGGAGGCGAGAAAGAAAGAGGAGATGAGAACTAAGGGGAGAGAGAAAGAGATGGAGACAGGAAAGAGCATGAAAAGATAAAATAAAACAAAAAGGCAAAAATAAGACAACAAAAGATATACAATAACTCCTAGAAGTCTGTTTCCACACCTGTATGAGATGAACAAAACAGAACATAACAGCAAAAAGACCCCCAACACAATTCAAACTGGAAAAAGTGTTGCACAAAAAAGAATTGGTAAAACTCACAGTATCTGAGTGCAAAGCCGATGAAGATACTAAAAAACCTTGGAGCTGCAATTTGCAGCATAAACTGGTAGAGCTGTAGATGAATTATTATCATAAAAAGTTGTTCCCAATCGTCTTTTATTAAAAAAAGCAAACTAAAAGCATTTTTTAGTAATTCTGGTTATTACATGAGAAAGAAGCAACATAAATCCTCAATGATTATGGTTATACTAGTCATCCGCTGACCGTTCTTATGGACTGAAATTTGAATTAAACGGAATTTAAAAACACATTTACCTCTTCGATGATTCAAAAAAAAGACAAAACCTTTGGTTTGAAGAATTTTAAGATGCATATCAGTCCCATACATTGTCTACCTTGCAGAGTTATCCAAGGTAGACAATGTATGAACACACACTCATGCTTAATGACTGGAAAAACATGCAGATACCATGCAGAAAGAAACCCTGCAACAACACTGCTACCGCTGGCACCATACAAACTATGTTTTCAGAATAATTGCTCATATTGTAATAAGCTGCTGCCGAATGCATTTGATAAATTTAACATCACAGTAGCCGAGTTGTGTCTAAAGCAATGATTCAGATCTAAAGGCAAGATCTTGCGTTGATGCTCTTACAGGAGCCTTACCCAATGTGTTAACGAGGCAGACCCCAAGCATGTCCAGGGAGAGCAGAGTGTTGTACACATGCTGACCTCCGACGTGATTCATAAACAAATGGTAGACAACTGAGCCAATGGTGGGGCAGAGGCAAGCCAGGTAGTGGGCCACACATATCCAGGTGCTGTCCACCTCCATCCAGGGGATACTGCAAGGCAGCAGTACCAAGAAAAGGAGGAAGGGGATACCTAGCAGGATGGATAAAATGAGGGGGGTTTGAAAAGGTGTACAGAATCCTAAACATCTTGTGTTATAGGAAATTCTGAAGAATTGCCTTCAGTATTTAATCATAATAGCTGCACAGAAGCATTCTCATGTGCAGCTAAAGTTGGGAAAGAAACAGAGTTGTCCCTTTTGGTCTTTTATTTAAAAAAAAAAAAAGAGCAATATGAATGACAGTAGCTCAAACACATGGGACATGTTAATGCTATCATTCACTTCCTCATAGTAAAGTTTCAGTATTAACGAACTTATGCAATGACAAAGTTGTAAACGGGACAAGAAGAAAACTCTCCAGAGTTTCGGGATGCCATCATTTACATCTCATTTTTCCAGTTTTCTGTACTTAAAAAAGCTAAACTAAATGGACAAATATTCTTTCAAATTCTCCTCTGGTTCCTTAACCCCAGCAGCACCAGTCTCCTTTAAAGACCCAGTTAACTGCCGGATATTTCCAACTATGGGATTCCCAGGGGCAGATTAGAGTTAATACCTCAGATCCTCATTACATCTCCCTCAAGGATGCGTGTAACCAGCAGAAGTGAAAGTACACACCATGTGCTGAGATGACCTATTCCACTAAACTATTAAAATATAGTTTGACCAATTTCTGGAGTCGATTTCTAAAATAAAAAAATACCACCACTTAGTTTGAAATGAAGACCTACCATGAGTGTAAATGTTCCCTAGCTCGTTGTGCATGTAGAAGAGGCTCCTGAGGCACTCCCTGGCTGTGGACACGGGCCGGTATCCAGTCAGGACATACTTGTTGAACTGCAGGTGCGGAGGGGTCTTTGTGAAATCCAAGAGCCGTGGTTCTTGATAAAGCACCATCATGACTCTGTGCAGGCAGTGCCCAATTCTACAAGTTCCTCTACATTTACATCCTAACAGAGGCTGTGCTCAGCCACGAGCAGCCAAAGCCCTCAGCACTCTGAGCCTGAGCACATCGTCGGACAGGTGTAATTCCAAGCGGGCAACTTGTTGAGCTGTCTAAGTGGCATGGTTTGAGCACAGCCAATCAGCAGGAGGTTTTTCTTCCTAATCTGAGGTAATCCCTGCAAAAGAACATGTGCACTGATGCAGCTTCTCCTTGTCATTGTTAATAACTAACTCACGCTTTAACTTCACAGAAGAGCATTAAATACATGGGAAAATTAAAAAAAAAAAAAAAATGGTGGTGAAGGTTTTAAACCATGCAATGCTGTTTTTATTTTACGTTCTCTGGTAAAGAAGCAAAGGACAAGTTTAGACAAGATTTTTTTTTTTATTAAATTCTGTACAATAAACAGATTGCCTGGTAAAAAAACAGCAGATTTTCCTCTTTCATAAATTAGACGTAAACACTATTACAGAATTAAAAAGGAAAAAGTTTTGCCATACTAGGAGAATAAAAAAAAGAGCTTATTTAAAAAAAAAAACAAAAAAAAAAACACCACAAAAAAGTCACACCGTGATAACCAGCTGGGGAAATACAAAGTAAAACAACTGAGAATTATCATGGTGAAAGATTTCATCTGCATACAAAGAGGAAAATAAAATAGACAATAAAAACTGGCTCCATGTCAGTTCCCCTTTGTCTGTTTGTATTCCTTCCTTCTTTGATTTCATTTTCAAACTATGGTTTGCGTTTTTTTTAACTGCAGTGAAGTACTTTCGTTAATATTGCTTATAAATACTACGTAGTAAAACGTTTACATGCATCCCATGATTAATCTGAACTGTTTTCATCAGTACTGTGCACAAGCGAGTTTAAATCAACGCATTCAGGAGTGGATTTCATAGCTTTGAGAAGGTTGAACTGAACAATGCTCTTTTTCAGGTAAGAATGCAATGAACAGTTGGAATATTTAATGGATACATGCAGCAGGATTTGCTTTCAAGGTGTTTGTCTGCTGGGTATCTGTCCTGGCAGCAGAAGCACATTTAAGGCTTTTGATGGCCTGTATGGATAATTTAGGCCCCTGAATCTTCACATATTTTACATTTGACTATCAACCTAACTTAACATGTAATCATAAAGTTATTTTTTACTGAAACAAATAGATAAATATCTATTTATGCTCCCTTGGAAACAATATCATGAATGACACCCAACAAATTATTAAAGCTGATCAAATCCATCTGTTGGTAGATTTTACTGGAGTGATTTCACCACATTCTCTTAAAGCAGAATAAAAGGATATTAAAAACTCAATCAAAGGGTCAGTTCTCAAAGTGGTCAAACAATTACTTGGTGGGGAGCATCCCACTGGGTTTGTTTGTATACAAGTTTTACGGGTTGGTGATGGAGAAAAATGTCCGGCATTTTTAAAAACAGTATAAAATTAAGAAACAAAACTCAGAACAATGAAACAGGGAAATGGTGTGTTTTCTCAGCAGAGTCAATCTATGGGGAAAGACATTTATTAGTGAACAAGGATAGTAAAATGAAGGAAACGTTGCTTTTATTTGTGGTGAAATTATGCTTACCTTGATGGTCACTATTCCCAAAGAAACCGTTCAAATCATATTTCTTTTCACCTGAAGATAAAAATGCACATCATGAAATGATTAGGAAAAAGTATAAAATCATTTATAAGTTTGGTCTTGTAAAAAAGAAAGACTTTTTTTCATCTTCCACTGCAAAAAATTGAAATATAAGTCACTTTTTCTTATAATCAGCGTGTTTATTTAATTAAGTAAGTGAGATACTTTTCCAATGGAATAAGAATTAAAATTTTAAAAGAAAATCACAGCACTCTTATTTCAAGTGCATAATTTCATTCAGTTGTATTCAGTTCAATTATACTTTATTAATCCAGCTCGTTCAAGGGTAGGAAAAAACATTTTTCATATTTATTCCTTAGCTGGATAGAGTTTGAAAAGGCAAAAGACTCAACGTGGGACACTTGTGTCCAAAGCCTATTACTTAAAGGATAAAAATACTCAGATCATCTTATTTACCAACTCAAATGAAAGGTAAATACACTAATTTTAAGAATCTATTTTAGTAAGTTAGTATAGCTCATGTTTATGAAACTAAATATGGTAACTTTTTTCAAAATCATCAAGACAACCATTTTTAACAAGAATGATTGTGATCCAGATTCTACCACATAAATCTCCCAGAAATATGTCAAAGACAGCAGTTGCAATGTGGATCCATTAAAGGAGCATACATATTTTACTTGCCTTGGGGGTGAAAATGAAGTTTGAGATGCTGCTGGATTTGAATCTGACGTGGCAGCTGCTCATTGTCATGAACATGATGCTCGCCTCGTGTCTCTGCAGCATCAGCATCAGATAAATCCTGCACACCCTCATCTGTTGTAAAGGAACCTGGAAGGTTGGGCAAGCGCTCTGTGGCGGGGCTGGGGGTAGGAGCTGCAGGAAATGCAACAAAGAAGTTTTGCTTACAAATTAAAATTATACATATTTCTTTATAATTTAGATGCTTTTTTTGTTTAAAATATGACGTGTGTTTTACCATCAAGCTTCACGTGTCCTTTAATATACCCCATGTTTTCTAATGGACAGGAAAAACTTATTAAAAAAAGATCTGTTAAAAGGAAATAACTAAAGTAGCTCTAGTTCATGCATGTTCTTACCTTCAACTGCAAAAGCTGATGATGGAACCTCTCCGTTAGTTTGGTGGTCATACATCATGCTGGTCATATCTGTTAATCCAATGACACGTCCATTTCTTATACACTATACAGACTTGATAAGCCATGACACAAAGAGTGTTTCATGTTTTCTACCTCCAGTTGCAGATTCAAGAGGCTGTGTTTGGTAAACTCCACGCTCACCTCCTGAGTATAGAAAACAAAGCCATTTATGAGCTACAGAGCAAAAGAAAAGATACAAATACCAAAAACCAAAAGCCAATTAATTTGGCTTCTCCCTAAAATTCAAACCAGTTTTGACCATTTGCAATAGTTTTCACATTGAAAGAGAAACTGAACCGAATTCTGCAGTTCCACGTTCTGTGAGCAGCTAAAACAGCCGTCATTACATTTTACTATGATTAAGTTCTAATTTTATGAAGCAGAAGGCCTGTGCATGTTTTGTACTCATTTAGACTAGATTTAGATAAACTATATTAAAATAAGTAAGGAGGAGAATTATCAAAAAGCCCATTCTTATTTACAATGGCCCTACTTATTATATGAAGAACTAAAATCTAATTTCTCTTTTTTTCCATAAGTACACCAAATAAATTCTTTAAAATGAGAAAATGACCACATATTTTTGAAAGCAATGACATAATTATTTTTTTAAAAGCATACTAGTTTAACCTATAGTCATGTGCACTAAAAAAAATAAAAATAATTCAGAACTAACTAGTTGTTCCTGAACATATTTATTTTCTCTTGTCAAAATTCTTTGCAGATTTTAAGTCAAACCTCCTTCGATTCCCTTTAAAATATAAAAAAAAAAAGAAGTTATGTTTTCTAACATTTCAGCTCAAAGTTATCAGGAGCCACTATGGACAATCTAATAACGAGCCATTTGAAGCCCCGTTATGGAAATCTAGTGTTTTCAGTGGAGGAACAAAAAGTCCATATAATGAGTCTTTTTTTACTTAGTCACATCACAACTAGCGGCACTCCTTACAATTACCTAAAATAAATGCGACTGAAGATTTTTTTTTAACACAGTTAACATGGGAATATTTAAACAACTGAGCAGAAAACTAAACTTATCACAAGAAAATGGCTTCTTGCATAATATTGGAAATTTTTACAATCCGAGCAATGAATAAAAAGTATGAAAGAACGTTAGTGCTACTAGAAGGATGTTAAGAAGTAAAGCACTGATATTTGATAAATGATAATATTTAGATTCTTTTTAAATCCTAAAAACAAATGAATTCATTTTAATACCCTATAATCCATGGTTTTTGTGTTTGATAAGGAATTACCATATTTTGATACGTCTTTCCCATTATTGTCAAAGCCAGATGGTGCAGGATGGTATGGTGATCCAATGAGACCTGCATTACAGCATATGAATACATAATTAATTAAGTAATTCTCTTTCTCAAGCTTTATATTGTCAATGTCAGTGATATGTTTTTAAATCCACATGGCTGAAAACTGCGTTCACCTCAAATGACACCTTGAAGAATAAAGGCTGGAGGAATTAGCCCTTAGCTGGTCACACTTTAAATAACTAATTTACAATTTTGGATTTCCCTTTGATAATACTTGCTTAGGATGTTTGTTCTTATGCCATCCAAATGACCTAGATATTTGTAATTTATTTTTTATTTATTTGAGGTGAAGTTTATTCAGTGAATGTATCTGTAGTGTTGACATGCTCTTAACATTTAACCATACTGGCCTGTAGATTTTGTCCCAGGAGTCAGCCCAGCTGGTTGAGGTTGATAAGGAAGTGTCTCATAACCTGATGAGTATGAAGGACAATTGAAAGTTGTTACCCCGTTACTGGTAAACCGATTTTAAATCAGAAGGAGTTAATTGTGCACAATATTTTACTGGTATATTTCCATCACTACAAAAGCCTAACATTTTCCCACTGTTGAGAAACCCTCCATTATCCTGAAATACAAAAAAAAAAAAAAAATGAGATCTGTTTATTAAAAAAAAAATAAAAAATCCGCCATGAGGAAGCTGTTAAAAAAATGGCAGCACTGTTAGATTGACCGTATTTTGCCGCTACAGGCTCCTCCCCCATGCAGACACCGAGGCCCTCTAAGCATGTTGAACAGGTAGCAAGAACTAAAGTTTTTCTTTACATTTTGTGTTATATTTCAGCTGCAGTTTATCTAAACTGCAGTGCAATGTAATTCAAATAAGCGCAGAACAGAGTGTTTTCATTTAGCATTTTTATAATGTTTTGATTCTCAAAAGATATTGATATAGGAAATAATCAGGCTGTTTTATCTTCATTTAAAAAAAATCCCTTACCTTATATGAAAAACTATCTATCCTCGGAACCTGATAACTAGATGCGTCAGTGTTTGTCAGAGAGAGCAATTAGTGTTTTTAAATAGGCCCAGGGTAGTTGGATAGCTTTATTATTATTATTAAGTGAATAATATTCATTTGAAAAACACCAGTTTGTATTGACTCAGGGTATTTTTGGCTGACAAAAGATCTTTGACCTGAAACTTTATTTTGACAAAAATAAAGATCTAAAAGAAGAAATCCTTTTTACAACACTATTTTTATTTAAAGATAATTCTTTTAAATAAAAGTTAACCAGCGCTGAAAATGTAAAGTTGGGACAAATACCTCAAAGAGTATTGATAAATGAATGAAAACTTTAAATCCGTTTATAAAAGGAGTGAAACATTTCATACATTTCATACATCATAGATGATTAGTTGTTTTTATAGCAGATCTAACATGTTCTCACCATATTTTTCATTTGCTTTAGCTTCACCTGCAGGAACATATGGGTTTACTCCATAACCTAAAGAGACATGAGACAAAACTTCACGTATTAAACCAAGAGGCAATAGGTTAAAACATGAGGCTGTAACAGACATACCATAATTTCTTGCACCATTATTGTCCAAATTGACAGGTTGGCCAATCTGCATCCCACCAACACCTGACGAAAAATGAACAAACTGACAGGTTTGACGGACATACAGGATAATATACTAGTTTATTTTGGAGAACCCGTGGTCGTCAACTAAATCTCACCATATTTGGCGTTTGATTTCTCTGAAGCCATTCCAAGTGTTTGACCACTAGGAAGCACTCCATTCGGAAGAAGCCCTGCAGGCTGAGCCTCCAGCTGACTTGTTCCTTCATTGAAATGCAAAGAACATTGAGCGGTTGCTGCAAGATCCTCAGAACAAGCAGAGAAATCATGGTCTTACCATCAATTTGTGCAGAGACCATCGGGGCTTCACTAAATGAGACCTGCATGGTGCCGCCTGCAAAACGAGCATAATTTTCACACATTAAGTGATACTGGTTTCTGAATATTTTCTCATATATAACTTTACTCATACCTGACTGCTCAACAGTGGGCATTCCTTGGCCAAGCGCTAAAAAAAATAAAAAAAATAAAATAAAATTTTCTGATTAACACAAATTTTCTGTGCATCTATTTTCTTACTTGCATAGTCAGGCTTTCCAACAACACCATAGCTATTCATAGGATCTGAATAAAGAGCATAAATCAAGTTAAAAAGCAAAACTTTTGCAACCTGAGAAAAATTTAAACAGGAGATTTATAGTCTTCATATAAATCATACCTAAATTGGCTGCTTTACTTAAGCCTGTGTTTCCAACTTAAAAAAAAAAAAAAAAATTAAAAATCTTTAGTGAGATTATCTGATCACTATCTCACATCATATGGCAACTTAAAAAAAAATTATAGAAACAACAAAAATCATATTATGAACATGTAAAGACTTGTATTTGGCACCAAACCTCCATATAAATTTCCATAACCTGCTCCTGGGTAGATTCCTTGTCCGTAACCTTCAATCATACAGATCAGTTACCAAAAAGATTAAAAACAAACAAATAAAATAAAAACTTGAGTGTAAAATATTTTACCAGGCTGTACAAATTTTCCTCCATGGGGATACCCAAGACCTGTTAAAGGAAAAGCCACTACAGAGCTTCAGTATAATGAAAAATGAGATGTAATGGATGTAACCAAGTAAATGTACCTGCTCCATGTCCATCACCAAGTCCTAGAAAATGGAGTCCTTCTTTATAACCTGCAGATAAACATATTTAACTAAGACTAAGAATGAAACTTGTTGGAAATGCTTAAAAGCTGGTAAATGGATGAAATTGCTGCATACATGAATAAGAAACACTGGTTCAATGTCAGGTTATATTTTAGGGAAGCGCAAACCACAATTGTCAATTAATACTTAAAGATTTGATAAAGATTAAAAAAAAAAAAAAAAAAAAAAAAATCAGATGGTTTTGTTTCTTCAATTAAGAATTAAAGAAAGAAAACATGAGAGAAAAGATTGAATAATGAATGAGAAATGAAAAAATTATAAATTATAAAATAGAAAAAGACAGGAAATGGAGAGAGCAATAAGAGGACATAAAAGAAAGGAAATTAAAAAGAAAGTAAGAAGAAATATGACTGTTTTAGTTTAATTCGTTCACAGAATGGATGTAAATTATTTCACAACAACAGACTATTAGATAAATATGGTATAATTCTTGTAAATAGATTCTAAACTTTTGGATAATTTAAAGAAATTCTCATTAAGCCCCTAGATCAGACTGATATTAATAATCAAACACAGGCTCATTCTATAAATTTACCAGATTTTAATCTCTTCATCCATTGTCCAGATGGTCCAAAGTCTGCAACACCAAAACATAAATGTTTATAATGTCACAAATTTAAGAATAGGGATAGAAATATGGAAATAAAAAGAAAAATAAAACTTGTTTTAAATATAATATAGAAAATGTAAGTTTCAACTACGTTCAAAAAAAAAAAAAAAAAAAAAAAAAATCTAACCATCCTTTTTCACCAAATTTTTTATTTCATTAATCTATTTAACAAGCATAACTGAATTGTATTAAACTGAGATTTAGGAGAAAAAAAAAGGATGTTTACCAGGTTTGGCTGGTTTAGCCCCTTGACCACTGGAGACAAAAACTCTGCCATTCTCTGGAAAATAAATAAATAAATAAATCAAAGACAAATGTAAGTCTTTTCTAAAACCATTTTTTCATCCAATGGGTTAAACTTCCAATTCAACTCATGCACCAAATGCAAAAGAATAAAATCATGCAGTAATTTATCTGCAAAACTATTGGCAAAGAAAATGGAAGAAGAAAACCCCTTTGGTCTAATACAATATAAAAATTATGATTCCTTTAAAAAGGCTGGTGGAGCAGCATCCTTGGTGGATGAGGAAGACATTACAGAGAAGAGCAGCAATTTCCTAAACACTAAACAGGCCTGTTAGACAGGCATTGTGCAACTCAGCAAATCCTCCATTCCCCTGTTCAGTTGTTCATGCAGTCTGAGTCTTTCAATGTGCTCACATCCAGGCATCATTTACCAGTTTCCCCACCAGGGAGATTTCCCTGTTCCGTTTCAGGCTGACTCTTGATCTCGGTCTTCTCTGCTGCAGCCACACTCTGTGTTTCCTCAGGAGTGATGTTATCTGTGCTCTCAGCTGTCTCTGACCCAGCAACAGCTTTGGTTTCTAAAGCTCTGGTACTTTGAGGGTCACTTGTCACGTCTACACCAAAAAAATTTGATTCTGCAGAGCTCTGCTCAGGAACACTTCCAGTCACATAACCTAGAGGCCACACATGTCATTACCATTTAGTAACTTTACAACGATTCATGCATGAATTGTAATCTGGAAGGTATTTTCTGAAAATCTTTAGCTTTAGATGTCATATTGTGAATTCCTTTAAAGAGATCAGTTTATTTGAAAGTCGACAAAAGTATATCTGAAATATCATTTATTTTTGAATCGAATTTTAATGTATGTTTAAAGTAAACAACCTTGTTTCTCTCATCTTTGGGGTCCACAGACTCAAATAATCCACTTAGAGTTTTTTTTTCATTTTATTTTTTTTTTTAAATCTATACATTTTGCATTTTTAATGACATCAACCTTCTTGGTCTATAATTTTGATCTATCCAGAACTCTTATATTGATAGTTTTTGCTAAACTGGCTCTTGTGCTTTATAGAAAAAGAAAAAAGAAAAAAAAAAAAAAACTAAGCACTTTTTCATATCTGTATATTATGAATTAATAAAAAAAAATGTTGACTGCTTAATGAATTTGCAAAATAACTATTAGCTGCAGCCTTATTTGATTCTCAGATATTTGAAACATATTAAGTACATATTTTATTTACTTAGGAGACAGAAAAGTATGTTTGAAAAAGTGTAAAGCTTAAAAACTTCAGTCAAAGCGTTATATAAATCTAATGTAACTAATTAAAAAAAATGGAATTTTTGTTTTTTAAAAACAAAGAAGTTATTACTGCATTTTTCAGAACTTTAATCATTAATTGAGTTATTCTTACACTTTTGCTTCAAAATGATCAATAAAATAATTCATAAGAGGGGAAAGAGGATAATTTTATTGCATGAGAGAGGACTCAAATGTTTAAGTAAGTTCGCTTGCCTGGAGGAGGAACCACTCTCGGTTCTGGTGCGGTTCCATATATGGTTCCTTTCTGACCCACTGGTGCCGGTTCAGGTCCAGGCTGATTGTTGGTGTATCTGGCAACAGGAAGTGCTGGAGCTGACTCTGGATTGGACTCCATGTTTAGCTCTGTCTGCTTGTACATTTTGTTTTGTAACACTGGTGAATGCAGCTTTTGGTACTTCTCATTGCTCGCCTGGTAGTGAACACCACTGGTAGGACTGGGAGCAGCTGGTACCTCCCCTGGAGTTATCACCTGCTGATGTATACCACCACCCACTGCTGCTGCAGCCTGTTGTTGAGAAGGCAGAACTCCACCTTTAAGGCTCTTTCCATTTGGTAAATCTTCTCCTCTTAAAGCTTGACCTCTTCCATTAACTAGCCCATAGCCTGAAAACCAAAAAAAAAAAAAAAAAAAAAAAAACCCAAAATCCTGATACATTTAGAAAACAAAAATGTTCATTTTTTTGTACAGTTGAAAAAAAACCCAACATTGGAAATGTATAAAAAGTGTAAATGCAGAAGATGAATCTAAAGGTGAAATTTGAAGTGTTTTATTAGCCATACATTATGTGCACAGTTTATGTGCACAGAAATTGCATTTTTTTTATATCCCATTTCAGAGGGCTTTACTAGAGAAACCTAAAACTTTATAGAGAGGACGTACCCTCAGGTTTGTGTCCTTGCCCCCCCAGCGCAGTAGCTCCGCTTACTCCATGGCCTTGCAAATGAAGTTTCATTACAAGGTTAGAAAACATAACATAAGGAAAGGTAAGACATTTTTTTCCACCCAATAAATGATAAGAAATAAAATCATCATTAGATTACTCAAACAGTTAAATGTTAAAAGCATAAAAGTCACCATTTATTTGTGGACCAAGGCCTTTGACAGCTCCAGCAGCAGCTCCATAACCTTGGGTTAAACACATAACATATAGACTCAATCATTATGGTATAACATTACACCAGGAAACGTTACATCTCAAAGATAAAAGGTTGGTCCAGTACCTATGGGGTTGTATCTATATCCATTTGGACTTGCTCTATTTGAATACCCTATAAATAAAATGCATAAATCAAGTAAAGTCTGAAAGAGTTTTACAACTTCTATTAAAAACTTGAAACATGAGGATTACCTTGTTGGGGTCTTTCAGCGACTCCTCTGGAATTTCCATAACCTTCATTTATCAAAAGATATTTAATTACAGTCTAATTTTTCATAAAAGACGCCCAAAAAATATGTTTAAAATGTTAGCAAGCATAATATGGATGTCAAAATCACATTGCAAGTTTTGGCAACGTGTTTCTTAATTAATTGCCTAGCAATTGGTTAAGTACATCCCTTCAGTTACCTGTTGTTGGTCTATGATGTGTAATTTGAAATATTCCTACCCCCAACAAGCTGTGCAGTTTCCATTTTTTAATTCTTTGAAAAATAAAATACCTATTATAGTGGTTTTGGCTTTATTACAGGCTGCTCAAATAATTTGGTTGATATAATCTGAAGTTTTTCTAACAAACTCAGTGTTTTTCACCCTTTACCTTGGCTCAGAGTGACAGAGAGAATACACTGGCTGTTGTAGCTTCTAGTCTTTTTTCACCTTATTTAAAATCCACTGATAATCCCACCAAAGTGCTAAACTTGCAAAGCAAAAGCTTCATTTGTGTCCACCTTCGATTAACCCGGAACTGCTCATATTATGGGCCAAATTACAAGTTGTATCGATATGAAAAGAACCACGCTACCTTTAGATTAGCACTTTGATTATGTGCTGCTCATGAAATCAGTTCAGAAAGTAAACGCATCAAAAAGTCATTTATAACGAAAAAAAAAAAAAAGTCCTACGGAAATTTCCATTTAAATAAATCATCTGTTGCTGCCAGAAAAAAAATGTAAACGGCTGAACTGTTTGATCCATTTGTTGAGTGAGTTAACTGGTTCAGAATTACACTATAAATCATTAGTTTGTTATGTTGCTGCACGTCAAGGTCATTTCGTTAGGAAAAATATAAAGTTGAAGCTAGAAGTGTAGATAAACTATGTGAAATATACATTTGTTTTTCTCCCAATATACATGAATATATCAATTTAATTGTTTCAAGTAAAAAAAAAATAGTGAATAATTATAAAAGAAATGTTCAAAGAATGTGTTAAATTTTTGTTGCATAAATAAATAAGTAAACATTTCTCCACAGTTGCATAATCACCTGTTTTAGCAGCTCCAGTCCTCAGGTTTCCGTACCCTAAATAGTTACACAACCAATGCGAATTAGTACAAATCTAACCACATACATCTAATAATACCAATAAATATAGAAACTACCATTTATCATGCCTCCATTACCATTCGGTGATCTGACTACATCAAGACCTTTAACATGATAATGATTTAAGACTGTTAAAAATAAAATAAAAAAATGTATTTCTTTTTTGTTTAATAGACTTCATCATAAATAATTACTATTCAATTGTGAACCTTGTCCATTTACTATACCAGCTACAGCATCATAACCTAAGAAAATGATACTTTCACAGTGTGTTATATGTAAAATATTGGAAACATGGTCCAAAAGTAGTTTTTGTTGAGCAGAATCGTTGTACCTTTCATTGGCCTCTTTGCTCCATTTCCATACCGAGGTCCTAGACCCACACCAGCAGCACCATAGCCCCCATTGAAACCTTTAAACATGGTTTAAAAATAAACAGTGCTTTTAAAGATATTTATACCTCTTAGTGTATTTTTTAGTTCTGGGAAAATGAAAATAGTTTTACTTATACATTTGTATTCGACTGCCAAAAGGCATCAACTCACCTTTAGTTGTCAGAGTTCTGTAACCATTGTAGGCATCATTAGCATAAACTGTAAAAACAAATACGAGCAGTTTAATAAGTATATTTTTTGGTTAGCTCAGCAATGAGAAATTCAGAAATGACCTCCGCTCACCCTGTCCTTGGTTTCTGGCAGGTTGGGGACTTCTGAAATATCCCAGTCCCGCTGCTGGGCATTCAGTGATAAAGAAACTTATGTAAAAGAGTTGTTAAAGTCCAAGTTATGGGTTTCTAGAAAAAAAAAGCCACATTACCTGGCCTAAAAGGAGGTTGGACGTATCCCTTCATGGAATTCCCTCCATGTCCTCCTTGACCTGTTAAATAAGGATAACATGCTTCAGGTACATACATGGCGGACAAAAGTTTTTTTTTTCAGTTATTTAATTTTTCCAATTCAACTTTTTTTTTAATGAATCATGAAGTTTAGCTGCTGGTTTCAAGACAACATATTTAGTCATTGGGACAACTAAAATCAGCTGGTTTCTGATCTCAGGGCCCCTGAGTAATTTAGAGCAGTGCATAGGGGCAGGTCCATTAAGAGATTCTTAAGCCTACATTAGGATCTTCAAATGAATTATTTAATGCACAGCGAGCCAATAAAGGGAGAACAAGATATGAATGTGATTTTTTAATTTCTTACCATCTTGCCTTGCAGGGGTCCCACTGAATGGTCCAGCTGCAAGTCCTTGACCTACGGAGTATTTATTATTGAATTTACTGCGTCATGGTGGCCAACAAAAATTTAAACCCTAAATTAACTTTTCAAATATTAATAAACACAAAGTTTACATTTTGTCAAAAATTTAACCTGCAATATGCCCGTTAACCATACGAACAGTGAACTTTTTAGCTATATCGAATCCACCCATCTTCTCCTGCTTATTCCATCAGGGTTGCAGTGGGTCTGGTACCCATCTCTCGCAGTCTATGTGCAAAAGGTGTGGTACATCCTGGACAGGTAGCCAGTCTGTCGCAGGGCAACACAGACACCCCCAAAAACATACAACCATGCACACACACACTCATACCTAAGAGCAACTTAGCAATGCCAATTAACCCAACTGTCATGTTTTTGGACTGTGGGAGGAAGCCGGAATACCCAGAGAGAACCCACACATGCACGGGGAGAACATGCAAACTCCATGCAGAAAGACACTGAGCCTGAATCAAACCCAGAACCTTATTGCTGCAAGGCAACAGTTCTATCCACTGCTCTATATAAGTTTTAACAATTTTTTTACAGAAGGTTTAATACAAACGTACTCCAGTCTGTTAAAGACCATGTCTGGTTTTTGGCCACGATAACACAAACATTAAACCTGTAGAGAACTTCGATCAGTGTCCATAAAGAGGATACCGTTACCTTTAGTGCCTTGTCCTCCATATGATGTAAATCCACCTGCTTGAGCAGCGTAACCTGCAACAGCAGAGTTCTTGGATGAAAGTTCAAAAGGACATTTTTATGTTCTCATTATGACTAACTTTTTTTTTTTTTTTTTTAATACAGTCAAGTACCATTACCTTTATTTCCTTGTCCATTATATGCACCTGCATAAGCACTATAACCTGTAATTAAAACAAAGCGCAAGTTAATACTGATATTTTTTCTTTGGTCTATAGCTGTTCTTATAGGTTTACATGCATTGGCAGAAGTTACATTTTTAGAGAACATTAAATATTTTCCTTAATATTATTGAGTACGCTTATAAAGATGCACTAGGTTCATGATTCTTTAAGGTATTTGCTCCACAATAAGCTTGATTTATAATCTGAATAACCTTCATCAACTCTTTTTAGGATTGATGCTCATGACGCTTTCTGTATTTAACTTGTGCATTGAATTTTAAATGGTGTACTTTCATTTAGCTGTGTTTTTTTTTCTAAATGAAGCTTCTGCTACCATTAAGTGTCAACTCTTTTCCTTTAAGTATTCCTGTTTACAGTTTAAGGTTTTTGCTTGTATGATTTCTGCTTCTCTCTACAGATGCTATATGTCTGTTCAGAACCAGGGATGACTGCTAAGCTAACGACAACCTATTTTGGTTTAAAAAGAGCAAACTCTGTCGACCATGAGTGGCTCATAGTCTCAAAAAAAAAAAAAGTTAAAAAATACATACCATTGCCTTTGTTTCCTTGTGCTACATATCTACCAGCTGGAGCCTCGTAACTTGCTATAAGAGTAAAAATTCATAAAAAAATTAGGTTTAACAGAACAGCGCGAGTGACTGTAACAAGTAATACAACCTCTGGGTTGTTGTCCGGTGGTTGGACCAGATATAACTCCATATTCTGCAAAGAAATATAGGATTTATATACTTTTATTACAGTTGAAACAATTTGAAAGAGGCTTTTACTTTTATTTCATCCTACAGTTGAAACATAAGTGAAAGAAAGGATAACACAAAGTTAGCTTTGCGTGTTGTAGCTGTGCAACCAAATCTGTGTGTGTTATCACCTTTCATTCTGTGTGGATTTGCTGGTCCAGCTTTATATCCATATCCTGCAAAAAGGAAAAACAGAATTTAATTTTAGGAGCTGAAAAAAAAAGACCGTAACTATTTGCAGCATAGAGACACATTTAAAAAATCTCCATCTACCATTGGTGGGCCCTCTTCCTCCAAGTAAAACAGGCATATTTCCTCCTGTAATGATAAAGAATCCCAGAGTGATATACAGCATTGCTTTTAGTCTGAAATATACAATGGAAACCTCTTTAAACCTTTAGCAGTGGTTCCTATTAAAGATTTTGTGAAGTATTTGGATAACGTAGCCACTGATAATTGTCCTCATATGGTTTCTATCATTGAAATCCTTTAGCATTTAAAAAAAATAAATAAATAAATCAGATGATACAATCTTAAACTTTTGAACTATGACTAGTTTCATATTTCACGTTATATGATCCTGGATGGTTATTTAATGTGTAGCACGCAGGTACCTCCTTCTAAAACCTCTAATTAAAATCTGGACCAACCAATGGTCTTTAGAAGTTGCCGAAAAAGTCTCCATTAGAATAATTTAATCTCAGTATAAACTCAGCTGTTCTGTTAGGGCCTCAGAGGTGTACTAGATTATGGAAAAAACATGGAATTACAAAACTTCAAAGCTATGCTTGGACATTAATTTATAATGACAGAATGTAAAAAGTTGATCAGAGAAGCAGAGAAGAGGCTTAGGATGACAATGCTGGAGCTGCAGAGAATCAAATCTTGTCTTTAAAAAGAACTGTAAAGAAATTAAAGTTTGCTGCAAGCCATGAAGGGAATATAGCAAACATTGGGAGGAAAGGGATCTGGTTAGACAAGACCAACATTGAACCTTCTTGGTTTCCAATAAAAATGGTATGAGTGGCAAAAAAACTCTACTTCACACCATCTTCAACACACCATCCCCACAGTGAAACACACTGGTGGTAGCATCGTTCAGCGGGGGTATTTCTCTTCAGCTGAACATTAAAGCTCATGGAATGATGGATATAGTTAAATAGAGAAAGCAAAGGACTTTCGGTTTGCTGAGGTTTACCTTCCAGCAGGACAAAGACCCTGAACATAGGCATTAAAATCTGCATCATATGAACACGTCTTGTTCAGGAATTGGATAATATGTTCCATTATTTCTATCGGCCTTTTGTCACTAATCTATTTTGTGCAGCATCTGCTGTATGGTTTAACTGCAAAATGACAGAAGTTTTAATATTTTCAGTTTAAAAATGACTATTTTCTGTTAACTTTAGGAATAAGTAATAAGAATGGGTTTGATTTGCTACGTGAATATACAATCGATTGGTTTAGTTTGTCATCTGATTGTTTTTTTTCTGATCTTCTAATGGGTTTAATACATTATTAATGTAATGCTGTTAACTTTAAAAGACAAATGTATCTCTAAATTTAATAAAACATAGGCTTCAATAGTAAAAGTCTTATCCTCTAACCTCACCAATGAGAAATGTATGTCTCTCTTCATTTTAGGAGAATGCTGGGCCATCCAACATTTTTTTCCAGAAGAAAATTAAATGAATATCAGAAAGACTGTTGGAATTTTAAAATTTCATAATTCTGCGTGGCTTTGAGTCAGCTGGCAAAAAAAGTAAACAAACATGTCAGGAGTCAAGAACCAAGTTATGGTTGAAGGTCTTTTTCAAAGAAGGTGATAAATGAAAGCTAACTGATTTCTTTATCCCTCTCAAAAACTGATTGGCAATTTCCAAATTGCCTCTTATGTTTAAAGAACCGGAAAGAACTGTAACCTATAAATGTTCCCCGTTTGAAAACTGCTTCTTCAGACAACATTGTGTTATTGCCACGGACACAACTTTCTTCATTGTAAGACAAAGTTTTTCAATTCAATTTTATTTTAAAGTTTCTGAAAACCCTCTCTGTGACGCATATCAAACTTTCAAATAAAATGTCTTAAATAATATTACCTCTAGTTCCTTGTCCTCCATAAGCGGCACTCTGAGTAGTGTATCCTGAAACAAGAATAAAACCTGATTTAGATCACATTCTTCTGAGTGGGAACAGTTATTAAAACAGGAGGTATTTTAGTTACTTCACCTTTCAGTTGTTGTCCAATTGATGAGCCAGCTTTCAGTCCATATCCTACAGTAAATAGAGTTAATTATTCTGTTATCCAAGAGGATTTCTGCCTTTTTTGTCTCAATCTGTACAAACTAAAGTATTAAATACACCAAGTCTACCATTAGTCATAGTTCCATGTCTAGAGGATAAGACAGCTTGATTTCCTCCTAGAATAGATGCAAAAAGCAAACAGAGATCTATATTAGAATAGGTAGATAAAAGTTAAGGTTATTTGCAGAGACAGGAGTTACGGGTTATACTGCATAATCAGAAATTAATCTTAATATCTGTAGGAAGGCAAAGGCCAGAACTTTTTCTATGAAAGTTGATATAGAAAGAAAACACACCCCCATCCCGTTATTTCATATCCTGTGAACACAATTCCTGCGTTTGCATGATTCATGAAGATGTAAAACTAAAAATACAGCACAATTTTTAACCCCTTGATGCCCATTGTTGCAAAAATGCAACAAACACTTTTTAATCGCTCAGTGCCACTTTCTATGCAATCATTGTGAATCTAGGAACATTTGGCACGCTCTTGTTTCCGTTACAGTTGGTTCCTAACAGTGTATGTTATCATTGACCGCTAATATACCTATAGTGCTGTTAATATCTGAAATAAATAGAAAGCTTAGTAATTTCAGTTCGGCAACTACTTAAAAACAAAACACCTGTGCATTTATTTCTTATTGATTTTCCTCACTTGTTAAAAAAATGGCTCCAGGAAACACCTGTACATGTCCTTGCAGTTGGAAAACACCTTTACTTGGTAGCATACTGTAAATCATACACCCTTCATTTCACTATACATGCCACAGAGATCATTCATGAATAATAGGTGGACTTCACCTAAATGACAATCTGATGTGGACTGAATTTTTTTTCATTTGTACATCCACCGAAGATGCTAATCCTCAAATATTGCAAGTAAGGGGCGCTAAATTGCATTGGCCATATTTATTCTGTGTGTGTATGCAATAAACGGGCATGTTCTGGGTGATCTTAAAAGACTGCTGCATAAATGGTATGATGAGCAAACTGGTTTGGTTCTGCCTTATTGAAATGAGCAGAGTGCATGTGCTGCAGGAAGAACATGCAAAGACAAATATGGTTCTGAGCCATGTAGATGGGTGAAATAAGGACAGTCGTTATTTAAATAATGATAAAGCTAGATAATATTTGTAGCGCACTTCATATAGCATATCTCAAAGGGCTACAAATAAAAGTGATGAAAAAAAACTAAATTTGAAAAAAGGAACAAAACTATGACCGAAGTTTGAGTTTCAAATTTGTAAAATTGCTTTCCAGATGGTAAATGATTACATTTGTATAACCTAATGAATTTGCAGGGTTAGAATATGATCTGAATATTGATGAATGCACACACATAAAAAAGGTTTGCACGTCGTCTGCTAAATTACAAATGCAAATTACTTTGCGCCTTCTTTGAAGATCTGCTCTGCGTGTAAAATACGTTTTGAGTATTTTAAGATGCTCAGACCTTGAGAAGATCAGGTGGGTGTCTATCAAACACTCCTTGGACAATATGCAATAAAACTGCACAAGGAGTGAGGGTATTAAAAAAAGTCTCTACAGCAAAGTTAAATTTGC
This sequence comes from Jordanella pulchra, assembly GCA_034780135.1. Classification (NCBI taxonomy): domain Eukaryota; kingdom Metazoa; phylum Chordata; class Actinopteri; order Cyprinodontiformes; family Cyprinodontidae; genus Jordanella; species Jordanella pulchra. The sequence goes on along the minus strand of JAUZNJ010046045.1, from coordinate 346 downwards.
TAAATTTGACTAAGTTAAATTTGACTGATTTTTTTGCAGCCCCTGCAATTCAAAAATATGTCCCTGTAACATAGGGGGCTGACAAAGATGGATATTTTCTATTTTAATTTGAACAAAATGATTGCAGATAAATTCAAATCTCTTCAAATTTGAAAATTATATGTACCATATATTCATACAGTGGGGAGAACAAGTATTTGACACACTGTCGATTTTTCAGGTTTTCCACTTGCAAAGCATGTAGAAGACTGTAATGTTTATCATAGGTTCTCTTCAACTGTGAGTGATGGAATCTAAAACAAAAATCCAGAAAAATACAATATATGATTTTTAAATAATTAATTTC
>JAUZNJ010046034.1:6686-32129 GCA_034780135.1 Jordanella pulchra | reverse complement strand
GGGAAGGTATATAAATTTTGATGTATCAATAAACTGACAGGTGTGCACAAGCCTACAGAAATGTCATGATTGGGAAACGCTTACCCACAGGTTTAGGATTACTGGTGACAACCAGATTGCTCACAATAGACATCCAATGAACAATTGGGGGGGTTACCATAAAGGCTGGGTTTTGCAGAAGAAGGGTCTACAAGTTTCCACAGGAGATAAGTAAATGTTTTATAGTCAGGCTTCTTATGGGGAACACCAATCCAGGCTTCACCTCAAGCACCAAGGCAAAACAAGCATGGACTCTCTCAGCAACACTCTCCTTTACATTTACAGCTCGACACATTCACACCCACAGTCATCTGCCACCGGGAATCTGAGTGGCAGCTCTCGTTTTCACGTTCTACAATTTTTCCACAAATTATTCTGGCATTATACAAACCAAAACTCTGTACTTAAAAAGCTCAGCTTATTTCCGTCTAAGTTACCAGTTGCTCTCTTTCCCACAGATTTTCATGTCTTCACCACCTCATCACCTTTGCTTCCAGAACAATCACAAAGTTCCATCACCAGAGCTGCAGCCAAGCCAACATCCAGGTCTTTGTCAAGTCACAAAATGATGTCTTTACCAACCAGCCGTGGTTAGTAGAGAGAAAGGAGGATAAAAACACAAGTTCCCATTCACTTTCAGAGTATCTAGTCAAATATATAAAAGCACAAATGCAGTAGGAGCAATAAAAATGTCTGCTCAAGGAAAGAAATAAGTGCAATATATCCTTTTGTTCATATTCTTCATATGTGTTTCATAAATAAAATGAACTTGACTTATCTAGCATATTGCTTAAGCCATCAATCCTGTCAATGCAATTTTTGCAGGCTGTAAAGTGAGGTATATTCATAGGAGGACAATAAAAGAACAATGATAAATCCAATTTGTTGAGTAAAGACAGGAGACATTTCAGAGGACACCAGTTTGCTGCTAGCTAAATAGCTAGCTAGAAAGCTAGTCAGAAACCTGCTGTAACCAAGCTAGTTAATCTTCTGATAATACTTCACAAACACATAAAAAACTTTAACTTGAAATAGCTAAAAAAAGAAACATTTTTTGTTTTTAAATCTTAGTATAAAAAAAAAAGAGAGAGGGAGTAATAGAACATTTTACTATATAGTTAATATGTGGTTTTATTTATTAGCAAGAACTTAAAACTCTTGTTTATTTGAGGCAAAAGAAAACTCCAAATTTATACTATAACTTTATAACTTTTGATGATTAAATATTAAACTCTAAACACCGACTACAATGGAGGATTAACAGCAAAACATCAAAGCTATGGTTGTAAAATATTGGGGAAATTGAATCTGGGTACAAATTGGATGCAACACAATGATCTATTTCTCTTTGGCATTTCTCAAAACATAAACAAATAGAGAAAGCTCTATCTAACTAAAATAGAGGGGTCCTAATCTGTCTTTTTTTTCCAAGTGGTGAAAAATCTACAATACAAAAATATATGCTAAAAATGTAATTTCATGATTTTATTGGAAAACCAAAGGATTAAAATAACTGGAGCTGTGAGAATCGAGGCTGAATGAGGACAAGAGTTTATAGTTAGGGAGCTAAAAACAAAGCGTGGCATCTCGGGGTCACCAAGTTTCTTTTACAGCCATTGTCCCCATCTCCACTGGGTGTACCAATAATTACGCAGTAGCTCCCAAAGTGCACGGATCGTCTCTTTCCGCCTAATTACAAATGTGAGCAGGTCGAGACCAGAGGTCAGGAATATCGATGACCATAATCCAGCTCCTTCGTCCCATCTGCTTCCGTTACTGCGAGCCACTGCGTGTTTGAAGTCGACAGGAAGGCGTGCCCCCGTGGTAACCAGATAGTAGGGTGTGCACAACTGTAGAAATCAACCAAGCTGAAAGGGTTGGGAGTCATTACTTTGATTGAGGGAAGCAATTTGTCCTGTCTGGTCAGTAGTAGACTTGAAGGAGGTTTTGACGTGGAGATTCTCCACTTTTGGGTTTTAAGAACTCTATTCTAGTTGGTCTGTGTGCTTTATTCGCTTAACTACAAAGCAAAGGCTAATCTCTCCTCCTCCTGTTTCTGCTCCTTTTTTGACCAATCATGAATCAGTGCCTCCAATCTCTTATTCTAAAAGAGGAACGCCAGCTGAGGGATGCTCAACTCAAAAGCAGAAATTGTTGGTAACTTCCCTTATTAGGAAACAGGAAATGGATTTCCTTATAAGGATGTTCCATAATAAAGATTTGGGAATAAAACGGCAAGATATTGAGTGTGTACCGATTGGAGGTTTCTGGCCGATCACCAATTTACAATCTTTAAAAGGCCAAAAAAGCCAATTCCAATTTTGACCAACACTAGCGATTTTCTTTTAAATAATCGACACCGCAAGTTTTTATGAGGTCAAAAGAAACTTTTAATGTTTCGATCTTATCTTACTGAAAGACATTAATCAGTGCCTGTGAAACAATAAAAAATTCTCAAATGTCTGCTCTAAAATATAAATCAAAGTTTAGAGAAGAGATACTGGCTGATTTTCATATCCACAGTAGTGGAGATCGGTTTCACATCCATTCATCGTCTGATTGCCGATGTCCCAAAATCAAGGAAATCAAGGCTTGATCGTTCAGTGCACCAGATACTGTAATCATTTATTTTTGTTTTGTCTTATATCATTGGCAAGAAAGAAAAATCTTTATAACACCTTGGCCCCAATTCTCAAAGCTCACATCTCTTATACTCATGGAAAATTTTGAATAGAGGCACTTATTTTAAATGACTTTTATTATATGCAAAGATTTTGAGGTTTTGTAATGATGACAAAATGATCACAAGTTAAACACTAAAAAATAAACCCTTTCCTAAATGATGACATTTCTTTCTAACACCAAATTATTAAATAATTTGTTATTGAAAACTAAAACTTACAGGTTCATTAAAAAATAGAATATTGCGTAAAAGGTTGGTATGTTTGGTCAGTCATCTCAGAAAGTGAAAAGGTTATTTGATAGAGACTCATCTCCTTCAGTCCAGTCAAGAGATGGAACATCACAGTCAGGTAGGTATCAGTACCCAGTCCTGTCAGTGCTACACAATCTTTTTGCCACCAGTACAGAGCTTGAGATAGTCTGAAGTTAGGCTAATACTCCTTTGACAAAATTAAAAGACTGAATAAAGACTAATAGCAGTTTTAAACAGGTGGTAGACAAAACATAACTGAAAAAAGTAGGTGATAAGAGGCTCAAAGACTTCGTATCTTAAGTTAAGATATAAGTTTAAAGAAAAATTAACAGAAAAAAAATTCCAGCAAACTTTTATCGCCTCAAAGCACCAATAAGACAGGATGGATTTGGCAGAAGCCATGAGATCCGGTCTGTTAGAGAAAACAGCAGGAGTTATTAGGAAGAAAGGCCAATCCTTAAAAGTATTGAAACATAGAAACAGCTTCAGTTATTTTTTTTATACCAAAAGAAAGTAAAATGTCAAAAAGGAAGAAAAATTATGAAGCCATAGGACATTAATGCCAAAGCTGTAGGCACGGATTGCACTTCCAAGATGTGTTTTTAATGCAAATCTAAACCAGTAAATTTGTCAGCTGGCTGTTTCATGTTGGTGGATCAGTTATCATCAATACACAAAATGTTTGAACAACTGAGACTAAAGGACGGACCTGTTAAAACGGGCAATTTAATATGTCACCCAAGAATTTATCCCAATCCTTGCAGACCAATGCATGGATCAAACATTGTAGCAGGCAACATAATTACACATAGTGACAGATTCTGAATATGAGAAGATCTGCAAACTTTAGTCTATTTTGAAAATGAAGAATATTAATATTTGCCACTCTGCTACACAAATATCGACATTATCAGTTTAAATAGGTTTTATTTAGAAGAAACAGCATAAACCAATAGAGAATATCTGAATTAGCTCAACACTTTCTCTAAGAAATAACATATCCCTATAAAATGTGAAAGAACCAATACTGCTGACGTTTAAGAGCATTTAACTATCCCCTTATAATCTGGGAAATTCAGACCCCTCCAGTTAAAAAAAGGAAATTGTTGAGGAAAACAATGTTTTCTTTAAAAATGTTTTTGATTAAAGAGAAACAAAAAAAATTTTTTGTCAGAGTTTAGTGAAAAAAAAGCTTTAAATTGTTTTAAATAGGCAAACAACCTATAGTTTTTCAGGAGCCAAGTGAGTCTTTTTACTACTTTGGAATAATAATATAAAATAATAAAAAAAATGGCAGGCTATCAACTTGATAAAATGTATATTTGCAGCCTATTGCCCAAAAAACAAACAGTCATAGCAAGTCATTATGAAGCAGCAGACACATTTAGACAGACGGACTTGGTGACTGCACAGGACTATACTAATGTGGTAACACATATAGATGTGTGTCATCAGCATAGTGTAGTACAGGAGTATGAAGTTGTGGGACACAGACATGCTGAATTAAAGTGGTCTGAGAATGTGGCCTTGAGGGACACCGGATATGATCTTTGTTCTGAATTATATTCAAAACTGACAGATGGAAGTATTAAGTATAGGACTCTGTTTTATTGAAATTCTGTTCTGTATTTTCAGGTGGCCTTGATGAAGACCACAATAAGAAGATACTAGCATCATCTTGTCAATACATTTTTACAACTGGATGACCAAGAAGCGCAAGTTTAGATGCATATGTACCTTAGATGAAGGTCCTCAGAATACTTTAGGCAGGCATAGATGAACTCTTTCAGTTGGCAGTAGGCTTTTGGTACAAACTCAGAGAAGGGAAGCTTCTTGGGGAAAGGAAGCTAAGGACAAAGAGGAATTTGAGTTTAGCTCCAAGGTTTTTATGCTGTGGATTTTGGCTTTACTTTGTTTGTGGTTCCCTACCTTTTCCAATTCAGGGTCTTGCTGGGGAAACTGGGAAGTGTAATGTCTGTATTCCTGCTCTGTTGAAACTGGTATTGGACTGAAGTTGTCCTGGTCCAGAATCTGCCTAGAGAAAACAAACAGAAAACCCAGGTAAATATTTTCAAGTCTCCTCTAAAGATGCTATAAAAGGAAAAAAAAACACCATCAGTCCCCTCTCTCTCCTTCTCTTTCTTAGAAACAACCAATACATCCCACAGGGGGTCATTCTGATGCTTAAGGTTTTCTTACCACCCTCCCTCCAGTCAACACACCCACTTCTTTTTTGGCGCTCCAAAACTCGGACGTTCCAGCGTTCCATGGAGAGGCCGTGAACCGGAGAGGGCTCTCTCCCCAACAATACAACACAACATTCCTGTGGCTTCCCAAGTGCTTGTGTGTGAACGAGTAAGAGAGGAAGGAGAGAGGGAATGTGTGTTTGTTTGTCCGCTCTCACTGCTCCGATTCCCAGTGGTGTCACGGGACAAAAGGGGATGGCGAAACAATGGCGCGTTGAGCCCGAACACACACCAAGTTCTAAAAGGGTAATACCCATTCTGTTACGGATGTGTTTTAAAACACTTCCTCTCTACGGCTGCTTGTAAAACTTCAAACCCAGGCTGCAGCCAATCTTACAAACACACCCAGATGTCTTAAAATGTTAAAAGGGCTCCTGCCCTTCTGATAACTAAAGCACAGGAATCTGGATTCCTACTGATCCCTACCTGAAGGTGATGTTCCATCTCTTGAGCAGGATCTCCCCATACTGCTCTCTCATTTCCAGCAGCATGTCAAACAGCTGGGACACAGGGAAACCGTAACCCTGCATATCAGGATGAGAAAATTAGGTGAAAAAAACATGTCATACATGGTACGGCAACAAATCACATGCACTGAACAGAACCAGAAGTTTTACGCCTTTTTCTACTGAAACGCCGTTAGGCAATAGGCTTTTCCTATCATTAAAGTGAGATTTTCTACAAGTAGAACTGAGATCAACATGAGTTTTTATTTGGGACTATTAATGAGAAGAGCTCAAAGTAGTTCAGAATGGAACAAGACTCAACACTTCAACACCCACACATCACTTTGGCTTCTTGCTTGCAACAAAACACTCAATACATTCCTTCTAAACATAGCCTGATCAAGATAAGGTTTATTTGACAGCAAAATCAATGGAAACATACTTTATTACTGTAAGTCAATTCTATTAAGAAAACAATACAGATGTATTCCAAGAAATAAGGGATTGTTGAGAATAAGTGTTATGTTTTGTTAATTTAGATTTCTTTGTCTGGCAGCTAAAGAAATTTGCCTTATATTAGATCAGTTCAAAAAAATACTTTTTGAAAAAGAAATGTTATGTTACAAAGAAAACAACTATTGAGAAGAGTGTAGATTTGTTTCTGACCAGCTTTTTCTATGTTTATCTGGTATTTGGACCATTTATCTTTGAATTTGGATGCCCCTCTGCCATCACCCTAAATTCTAGCTCGCCTAACATTCTCTCTTTCCAATTTAAGTCAGTGTCCTAATTGGGTCACCCTAAAAACGCTAACCTTTCCTTCACTCAGAAAAAAGATTGCTGATAAAAAGAAGTAACGTTACATCTACCAGGGTTATAGATTTTTTGGGATTAGGTGTATTTGTAGTAGCTCAAATGGGACAACATAAATAGCTGTTTCACATGTTCTCCTTCCACTCAACTTTCTGTTTACATGCTTGGATACAGCTGTCTAAACAGTCAGGTCTTTAGCAATGACCTTTTGATTCTTACTTGCTTGTTCTATGGGCAAAAAAGATGATTACGCTCATTTCAGGATACCAATTTGAATACAATTTCAATTATTTCATGCTGATTTGGTTTAATGTTTTTCCATTTCTGACAAACATCTTTAAACCTCACACTGAACTTTAAAGCTGGGCAGATATGAGAAGGAGGTATGAATAATGAAAGTGTGTATTGTCCAGCATTTAACTAAGAGGTCAAGCCTGAAATAGAGACGAGTAATCATGAAAAGCAGCCTGTTCCTACAGCAGAGAACACAAAAGCCAATAAAAACATGAGCACATCCATTCATCTGCTCTTCATCACTTCACATGAATGAGTGGTGGGCATCAAACCACCAATACATTAGCTTTCCTTCTTTCATCTGAGCACTTCTCCTAGCCAGCTTTCACCCACACCCACCCATCTCTCCATCCATCCATCACACTAAATCTATTGACTCTTCATAAACAGTGAAGGATAAAAACTCTCCAATGATGAACTCTTGTTTCTAACACAGTTCAGTTATTGGAGAAAGTCTGCTTTTGGAAACTGGCAGCTGTCCACTTGGATACAGGCTGAGCACAGATAAAAAAGAGCTGCAGAAAGAGATTCATGGCTGTATTTAATATCTGAACATGAAACGCCAGGCGACTTGGACATGGAGCTGGACCATAGAAAAATGGAAAGACTGTTTGTCATAATCAGTTGAAAACCCATAAAATGCACATCCATATATGCTTATATATATATATATATATATATATATATATATACACAGACACATATATCTCCATACATACCTGCAGAGTATCAGCAAACAAAACAATGAGGTTCTTTAAGTCCAGCACAAGGTCCGGATCATCACAGTATGACTGCAGAGACAAATTCAAATGTTGTTTTAGTGGACTCTGTACTCCAACCCTTTGATAAAAAGAGACACTTGGACCCCAACTGTTTGGTCACAGAATAAAAAAAAAATTGGTCCAAATTAAACCTCTACAAAAAGCTGTCAGATTTATTCAAATAAATATACATGACATGTTTTTTTTTGTTTTAATACGTGAATCTAAGCCCATGTGTCAAATAAAAAAGTCCTCAGCTCATTTTCTATTTAAACATACTACAAGTAACAGCAGAGAAGATGGAATAAAGTGGATGTTTGTGTCCCCAATTAAAAAGGGGATTTTGTAATTTTTTTGCAGCTCTAAATTAGTTTTACGCTAGCTGAACAAATACATCTTTGTTTTTTATTGTTTTCTTTTTAAATGCATCGGTCTCTATCCATTGTATACTTTTGTTAATAAATACTTCTTTTTTTGTTTTAAATTTGGAGTTTTACTACATCTGTTGTCATTTGTATTATGTAAATGGTGAAAAAGCAATATTAGCTTTAAGAAGCAGCTCAAAAAAATTTAAAAAAACTAAATCATACAGTTCAGGCATCAGTTGGACTGATGTCAGGATCATCAGTTTTGGGTGGACTGTAACAAAGAAAACAAAAAAAAACCTTATTGATTGATCTAAAAGACCAACCTAAGGAAATAGCAGGATGCATTCTCAAGCACTAGGATATGCTGTTGTGACAGAAGTATTAAATCCTCTATCATTAATCATTACATTCATGTTTCAGTTACTTCAATGGCCATAAGGTCGTAAAACCCAACATCTAGGCATGTAGACAAACGCAGGAAACAAATGCAGACCTTTAACCTTCATGTAGTCTTCAGATTAGCTCAAAGGCAGCCCATACAAAGCAGCTACATCCCAGCCTCAACTGTAAGGCAGTGGAGAGATGAATCATAATTGAGTTTGGGTTTGGCAGTTGTCAGGAGAAGAAAAAAACGTTTGGCCTCCTGAGTTGTGTCAAATGCACAGTTTAGTGCAGAAGGTATAATGCCATGGGAACGGCTTTTAAGAGTGGTGCCGAGCCCAACTCTTCAAAACCACTAGGCTGGATAATTTCAGGCCGAGAGCGTGAAATCAGGTGAATTTCACGCTTCTGTCTTCGTGTGAACATTTTGGACTGGCCTCCACCTGTTCTAACGTGACGACGCACTGCTGCGACGGAGCAAAGTCCATGACGGGCTTTGGTGTGAAAGAACACGACTTGCCTGAGAGGACTTCTGCTCTGAACCAGACTGAACACCTTTGGCATAAATCCGACGGCTGACTGAGAGACTAGTTTTCTCTTCAAAAAAATCAGTGTTGGACCTTACAAATGCACGTCGGGGAAAACCGTAAAAAAAATTCCCCAAAAACACTCACGTAAGAGCGTTAGCTGCAAAGGGTGGCCTGGTGACCCATTTCACCGTGAGGTTTAAGAATGCGATGGCTGTTCATATGTGCAAGAAGACAGATGAGTGAATACTTTTAGCATTATACTCTAAGATGAAAACACAATCAGCTTCGTGATTGTATGGTGTATGACAGTTATTTTAGAGCATTTTACCGAGTGCGTCCTCAGGGCAGCAACAATTTTGGACAGTGCCAACTCCCACAGCTCCTCCACGTAGGCTCTGTTCACCAATCCCTGCGTGGTGTGAAGGACGTGGTCCTCGACAACAAAGAAGCTGGACAGAAGGAGAGAAACACCATTAAAACACCACAATTAACTGATTCAATGTCTTTTAAATGGGGAATGACGAAGAGACAAAAAGCTGCTATCGAAAGTAACCTCACTCTTCACCTGGATTATAACAAACACCTCCCCATTGATTATCAATGACACTCGTGCAGCTTTTGTATATTTCCAAAGCAGCAGCAACAGCGATGACTCGGAGCAAACGGCTCCTCCATCCATCCAGGCGTCTAAAGACCCCGCCGTCCAAGTGTCACACTCGTCGATCACACGCTGTGGTATTTTCCTGACATGATGCCTGACTGAACGGATCAAATCGTCCGCAAAGTGATTTTGGTTTCTGCCCGCTGACAGAACGTCTCAATCAAAGCTGTGCCCGCTCAGACTTGCCAGACCACAATGAGCTGCAGTGAGGTCCTTGGTTAAGTTCTCTCTGCCATTACAGACTACTGCAAATAAATGCCCACTTTTTGACTGATTTTAAACATTTTTGAACATTTATGTTTTGTTAGAAACTTTGGAAAACTTAACAGGACCAAACCTCAGATATTTCCAGAGAATTTATAACAGTGTCTTGATCTCTCACTTGCAGATTATAAATTAGCCTCGGTGCATTACCTCCCACTCAACTCAGAAGAGGAGGGGGGAACCTCATATCACCGGACACTTCATGTGCTGATCTGCTTTAGCCTGCTTGGTCCAAAGGACATTGTTCTGTCTTTTGGTTCATTCACAGGAATCTTAAAAAGCCAAATTCATGCTGCTGTTTTCTTTAAATAGAGAGAGAGAGAGAGAGAGAGAGAGAAGGGTCTTTACTCTTCTGATAAACTCTAACATTGAGGCCTAAAGGTCTGAGAATCCCTTATTTACACATATTTATTAATAGAGGGGGAGATAAAGGTGGAAAGCTGGGGAGTGGAGAAAATGGGCAAGATATTAACTGAAATGACCACGAAAAAACAAAATTATCAACACAAAAATGCGACAAAGGTCCATAATGGAAAAAAAAAAGTACATCAAAGGACATGACTGAAAAACTGAAGAAAAAGAAATGTGAGGGGCAGGTAAAAAGAGTTGAGCAGATAAGTACGGGTTTGTTTACAAAACAGGCAGTTTCTTATTTTTCTACTAAACAGCTTCATGAAGGTTAGACAGCTCTGCACATGCTCAAATGATTTAATCCGGTCGAAAGCTTTATTTATTTATACACACATTATGATCGGATCCTTTTTATTTAGTGTTCATGTAAACACAGGTTTTCAACTTCTAATCAACCATGGTTTGGGAAATTTTGTGCATGTAACTGTTGCAAAAAGATGAAAAAAGATGTCAAATTTATAACTGACATTTGAAGAAAGGGCTGCTAAACCCTTTATTTCATTAAACCCTGTGACTACTTGCACAGAATACCAGCTCTGGGTGAATATATATCTATAGATTGTTGAATTAAAGGTTGGTACAAAACTTATATCAGAAACTTTACCGATGTATTTGTTTGAGATATAAAAATGAAAATAAACATCTCCCAACTATTATAATTCCATGCGACTCGGACATGTTGGGTACTCGAAGGAGCTCTACCTTTATTAAAGTTTATCTTAGGAAGTGATAAAAACAGCAGAGCCTGCTGATAAAGAGCAGACTTACCCAACAATCTGATTGAAGTACCGTCTGTATCCCTCCAGGGTTTCATGCTAGAGATTGGAAGAAAAAAGAAACAGAAGATGGCAGGACAGGAGAGGAGAACTACATCAAAAATAAAAATCACAAAAATAAAAGCTTTGACAAGGTATCACCCAAAATCACCTTAAAAACTATTTCCACGAGAGCACAATTTACAAGAAGAAAACAAGCTGATTGTGTCTTAATCTGTGTCGTACTGTAAAACTTAAAAACCAGTGCAAATAACTTTATGACTTGTATCAAAAACTTGTTTCAATGACGGCACCAAACCGGGCTCCTGCAAGTTTTGTTCCAAACCAAGCATTGTAGATTTATTCTCTGGCAATGTTTGTTTCCATTCCCCTACAAAACATTTACCAACTTGGGTTGTATGGTCTGTATAGCCCCCTAATCGCTAATCAACATGATGCTGAAGCTGGCCTTGTGAGTCAGCAGTGAGGTAAGAGGTTATTCCCGTGCTTTTGGGAGCCTGGACCAACTTGGATCAGCCCTTTTTCACAAGCATATAATCAAATATCTCTTTTTCTGGTCTTAAGTATATTTATATATTTTTTTATTTTAAAGAAGGGTAACTACAACCACTCAGTGATTGGCAGAAAACTACACCAAGGGTTTCCAGATATTTTGACATCATAAACTGCTGTCTTAGACAAAATTGTTGTAAAAGCTTCCTTTGTTAACATCACTAGAACTGCTTAGACATAAACTATATAAATATTATAGGAATTATTTTTTCAAATCGGCTCCAAACAAATAGCCTCCCTTCGTCCTCTCTGAGTTCCTGTTTGGCTAATTCAGTTTTTAGAAATGTAAGTATTTTGCTCAATCTACTGTCAAAATTATAACCAGTTCACATTGGACGGTCCATCATGCAGCCTCACTGCCAGTGGGAAGGACTCATTTGTTATCATTTAGATGGTATCTTTTTGCATCAGACAGGAAAAGCTCACAGACGATGTAGTCTGTGTGAATAAGGTTGGATTAGTTTACTCGTCTCCTGTGCATTAAATGGTCTTCAGTATACTTTTAATGATACCTGTTAGCCCTTAGCTTGACTTCTGACTTTCAAAACACCAAAGACTTAGCAAGGGACAGCTACTAGCAACATTGCTAATAGAATATGGATTGGTTTAACTTGGCTGTTTACTTGTTTCCAGTTAGTCGTTTACTTGTTTGACTGCAAGTAGCCCCCATAGCTTAACCACGAGTAGCTATTAACACCAACTTTAGTAAGCTATTAGCTTTAAGCTGTTACTTTTATTAGCTTTAAGCTATTTACTCCATCTACTTGTCAGCTTGACTTTGAATGGGTTTTACCTCAGCTCTACTTTGCTATTGATTTTTACCTGGAGTAGTGATTAGTTTGACTGTTAGTAGCGGTTAAATTGACACCAGTTAGCGGTTACGTTGAATTCCATTAGTAGCTTTAAGCTAACCTCTAATTAGCTGTTGACTTAACTTCATGTTATCATTAGCTTGATTACAGGTTAGCTAACATTACTCAACTATTGATAGCTATCAATTTACTTCCAGTTAATTAACCATTAATTGATCATTAATTTAGACTATATCCCAGATTTACTTTAAACTGATATCCTGTGTATTAAAGGCAAAACATTGAACAGTTATAAATGCCCAAGAAAATCTCCAACAGTAAAAATGTCTGATGTGTCTTTACGACTTTTCTGATCTATTTTAGCCCCAACCTAATTTCTCCATCAATCCAATTGTAAACATTCTAATGGAAAAGAAATAATTACATCATTTTAACAAATTTTCGTTAAGGTTTTTATTAGGAGTATCAGTGTATCAGGTTGAGGGGTGTATGGGATGGATTCAGTTAGAGGTGTGTGGATAACAAAGTGCCTCCTTAGCAGCAGTGACGGTGCAGGGTCATACCATGTTAGAGTGGGGCTGCAGTACAAGGCGAGCCTGTTTCCTCCTCTGCTTCCTGTAGTAGTTCTCAAACACATCACGTAAACCCTAAAACATAAAATCAGGGATTCAAAATAAATAACGTTTTTAAAAAGGCTGGAAAGGACAGAACATAGCAAGTAGAAAGGTTTACACCAAAATCCAATTTCAAACTTAGAAAAACTAAAATAAAGATTACAATCTTGAGGTAGGATTGCTGGTTATACCTCACAAAGTTAAACATTTTCTCTACCAGGTTATTAATACAATTTAAACTTTCCTCTGTGTAGTTGTTTTAAATCAGTCAATAGCTGATTGTGGTTCACTTTTAGCTGACTTCATCGGACAGCCGTCTAACCAGCCTCTCTTTTCCATTACACAGAAGCTCTTTATCTCTTATCTCTCTCTGGGTTGTATTAGAGTCTGTTTGAGGTCTGAAACCAGGCCCACAGTCAGCACTGAGGTCAGAGATAAAAGCGTTAAACCAGAACCCCTCAGCAACTGATCAGACCACCACGGATAAACTCACATATTCTTACTCTGCTGTGTTGACCAGCAGCTGTTTTCACTGTGATAGTTAAGGGAAAACAAATGAACACATTGGGTTATTCACATGGCAGCTTCTGCTCCAATTCATCTTGTTCACACAGTCAAATACATGAACATTTGGTTTTTGTGATAAATCCATGCAGTTTCAACAGCGTTAAATTGATTTATGCAAAAAAAAAAAAAAAAGCCCATATTGAAGACAAACGTGTAAGGCAGCTACCCAGCTAGCATCAGGTCATTACTATCTATTATCTCATTTAAATTTTAAATGCAACTATATACAGACAAAGACGGCCAATACTTTTTCCAATAAAAATGTTTTTTCATTATAGTGTTTTAATGAAAGGTTAACTCTGGGTTTAAATTTAATTCACAACCAGAAACTGAACTAGAATCCAATTTCTGATGATAGAATTTATTTTATTTCTTACTTAATATGTACAGCAAAAATGTGTACTTAAGTGTTTGTTTACATGTAAGAAATGAAAACTGACCAGTGTAACAAATGTATTGATATTAGGCCAAATTTACCCATATCTAATAACATGGCTCCATCACTAAATCTAACCCAGCACAGCTACCATTCAACAAGCTCAGTTTCAGTCAAGCTCAGTACTCAACAGAAATCATTTAAACACTGTTTTTGTTAGGAATTAATATGCAGCTGATGTTTATGAAAGCTTGAAATATTCTATAGATTGTATTTTATTGTCTAATTTTCTCTAATTTTCATTTAATGATGAAAATTATGATGCAAATAAAAAAAGAAAGAAGTAAAACATTTTCATTTTAAACTGATTTTAGGGAAGATGACACTTTTTGCAGATTACATTAAAGGCCCAAAAAAGTTTACATGATCATTTTTATTTAAAGTAAGCAACATTAGCTTTGAGTTTTTTGTTAATACCAACTCTTGGGTGAAAGATGTAAGCTAAAAGCAAAAAGATAAAAAGAAAACAAAGCATTTTCATAGAACAATCTGAATCTAATTGAAGGAGACCTCGATTACATCTTTGAACTCTGTTTTGTTTGATGCTGTGAGGTAAAAAAAAAAAAAAAATTGCGCTTTAATTCTTGAATTCCCAGTTTGACCCCTAGCTGAACAATGAGCATTCAAAAAGCCAGCGGCATCAAACGGCCGTGAACTCTTCGTTTTACGGCCCTGAGATCCCAGAGAGGGGAACTCAGGCGGGGTGAAGTCCAGGCCTGGGATGATGCGATTATGCTGTGGACGTGTGACCTTTGTCTCGCCACAGAAACAAAGGAGGTGAGAAGATATGCAGAGAGAAAAACAAACACTTTGTGTTTTGTTTTTTTAATGCTTAATGTGGGTGAACACCTTATCAATCTGGAATTTAACCCTGAAATAATAAAATGTTTCTACAATTCTCATTGATGCATTTCAAAGGTTTGCTTAAAAATAGGTTAGAAAAATAATACAAAATCCCTCCTCAGGCCAGAATAGTGATTTGAAGTTAGGGTTTAGGTGATCTCTATCTTCTGTTGTATTTTTGGTTGATCAGCCAATTTTCTTTGTTTTCTCCATTTCTGGATACCAACTCTATGTTATGTTCACTGCAAATCTTAATGCCCAGTTCCAATTTTGTTGTGAATTCCGATTGTTTTTGCATAATTGTTCGTATTTCCAAATACATCCGACTTGTATGTGGGAAATACATTGATTGCAGTAAAGGACACAATCGGTTATAAAAGTAAGGTTACAAGTAGCGAGTGTGTTCGGTGTTTACAGAAGTAACCATGGATGGTAGGGGTTGAGCGCAACCTTTCATTTCTTTCTGAACCTCAGCTGGTTCATTAAAAATACAGTCTTTTCAAGAAGGTTAAAAATAAAGACTGGTCTGCGAAATATCGTCCGACATGGTTGTTCTTCTTTTTCTTCCCACTTCTGCGTAGTAAGACACAGAATAGGGATCTTTGTTAAGTGATGTTCAGGTCATATGAATGTGACCTGGCCGTTCAGACACTGGTCATATTTGAAAAGATCAGATCGGATTCAGGACCACATAACAGAGTAGACCGGGTCCCACTTGATAAAAGTGGATCCGTTTTGTTCAGACTGTCATGAAAAGATCAGATGCAGGTGGGAAAAAAAAAAAAAAAAAAATCTAATTTAGGTGACTTCAGGTTGCTGTGTGACTTCATCTTTGTGCCCTTAAACAGGTCCTTCCTTTATTTATATCTTTATTCTAGAAGTTTGGTCATAAATTGGTCAAAGAAACACACACACACATTTATCAGAAATGGATGGATGACTTGAAGAAAAAAAAAAATCAGAAAACCTAATTTTATCATGCTCCTTCTACATTTTCATGTATTTTCCTTTCCTTAGAACATTTCCACACTAGAGAACCATAAAAAAAAAAAACAACCCGCACTATTTTCCCTTCTTTTTAAGGCTGTAAAGCCTCAGTTTGTTCACTTGATTTTCCTTCACTTTAGTCCAACCAATGGATCTCTTTAGAAGAAAATCTCAGCTTTCCTGCTCTGATCCTGAACAAAAAATAGCAGCTCTGTGTTAGCCTCCCCTCCTCTCTGCTCGCCATGTTTACATCAATCATAACTCGGTCCACATTGCCACATGAACTACATGCGAGGGAGTAACAAAGGGGTATTGTTTGGCCTCAGCACCGCTCGGCGACTGCTTGAAAAACGTGGACTCAAGGCTCGGAAAAACGGTGAACGGAGAGAAGGGAAAATCTGCTGATAGGAAAGAAGATTCCTCATCCAGGTTCCCTAGAAAAACAAATGGAAGCGTTCTGCTGAGAGCACTTTGCTCTCAACCTAAACCAGGTTTTTCAGACGACATCCATTTAAAAGCTGGAAACCAAGCTGTATAATGTGGTAGGTTTTAACGCCAGCAGAAACATCAGAGCTAACAGAGTGGGTGAAGCTGACCTCAGGGGTCAGCAGGTCAATCCTTTCAACACCTTCCTGACACAGAACATACTCCTCCTCCTCCTCCTCCTCCTCCTCCGTCGGTTCTTCTCCCACAGTAGCCAGCTCCTATCTCTAATCTCAATCCCTCTCTCTCTGTTTTCTACCTCACCATCCTGTTTCTGCCCTTTTGGCCTCCCCATGACCACGTCCCCCCCCCCTTCCCTCCCCTTATCGCCCCTCAGCTGGTTCACTCTCTCCTGCTACACCTCTAATGACCCCAACCTTCACCGACCCAGATGATTCAAACCTTCTCTAATTTCTTCTTTGTTCTCATTCTTGGCTCTCAGTCTATCAAACCAGCATTAATATTCTTCCTGTCCATCCTACCTAAAGTTTGATTGGATCGTTTGAACCCATGATTATGCTTATGACCCTGATCTTCAGGACTCGCTGTCGTCCTCTACACCTGCTGTAAGGCACCTGATCTCAATAAGTGGTTAATTAACAGGCTTTTAAATTATTTCTTATTCAAAGAAATGAAGGCAGAGAACCACTGTTTTGAACCTTCCTGCCGTGTCTGGTTGTATATTTTGATGTTTTTCTTCCTTCCTTGTGAAGTCTCAGGTGTTCTGTGTTTAACTCTAGTTATCCTCCCATCTGTCCCGCTTCCCTGACCCTCAGGATGGTGATGGAGTATCAAGGCTGAGACATAAGAGCAGTTTTTCCTGATCAGCAATTTGTTTGCCGCCTCCACTAGACAACTTTTCTCAACCTGCTTGAGCAATAAAACCTCTTGTGATTATTTAAAATATACCAGTTTTCTAAAGTACGAAATAAAAGATTTTCCTCCACCCGAGCTGTGGATCCCTGCTGCTCCTCCAGAGTAAAGATGGCTATTTTGGTGACTTCACTGATTCGGTTTAGGTTAAGCGTGCTTCCATATCTTGTTTTAGGTTTCTTGCTGCACTCGTACCGTGATTAGACGATGGACTGAACAGAGCTCTGTGGGACGTCAACAGATTAGGATGTTTAATCACCCTGACCTGTGTCTGCTGTGTTCTTTGGCTCTCGTGAGGTTTTCTGTACGAACGTTCTCCAACAAACTTTGAAAGTCTTTACAGATCAAACAAAGGCTGCTTCTATCTACTGATTAGCTGTCTTTTGAGGCAGCTGGTTGCACTGGATTTTATTTAGTGTTGTCAAAGTGAAGGAAGCTGCATTAAACACCATCAAATGTTTTGGATTTCTTAATAAAAATTGTAAAAACTACATAATCGGTTAAATAATCTTCAGAAAAAGTAAAGCGTTTGACATCTTTGAAAGGGAGTGTGCTAAAAAAAAAAAAAAAAAAAACTAAACATGAAAAGCACATTTTTTAAACATTTTTCTGCCCTTTTAAGATTCTCCTGGCCGTCACCTGTCTAAACCTTTTCAAGCTGCTCCTAATTGGCTCCGTTTTCCTGCGTCCTCCAGGCGTCTTCACTCCTACGCTCCCTCCATCACCTCTCTCTAACCCTCTCTCTGCTTTTCTTTCCTCCCTCCATCGTTCTCCTGTCTGTTGGCTTTCTCCTTCCTGTCAAAGTTCATGCACTTCCTGTTGCTGCCCCCCCCCCCCTTTAAGACACACACAGACAAACTCGCAGTGAGCAGAAACGCCGACCCTGTGGCCGAGCTGGCCCGGTCACAACCCCCGCAGGCAAGCACACAAACACTCTCAGCCAGAGCCCGAAATGTGCAGCTGACCCCTCCGTGGCCCACTCAACACCTCCACCCGCGTCGCTTTCGCTCAGACTGAGAAGAGACACGCAGCCAGATTGGAGTGAAGCCAGGCCTGAGCTGGAGGCCTCAGAGAACACCACCACCAGCAGCAGGAGCAGGAGCAGGAGCAGGAGCCCCTCAGCTCAGAAACCTCCTGCAGTCTGGAGGCAACGCTGCAGATGATTGTCCAACTCAATCCCGCTGATAATGCCACAGACTGATCAGTCACTGCCAACCCTCGATTCTGTTCGTCTGCTCTTTAGGAGAGCAGGCCAGTTACGTTTAAACCAGCGGAGGTGTGCATGAGGCAGGCAGAGATCAGAGCTGGATTAAGAGCAGAGGTGGAAATGAGTTCGCTGTTATTTGGCTTGTAGGAAGGAAGCAAAGACATAAAGAGGAAGAACTCACCAACACAGTGTAGATATGGAGGCAGCGGTACACTGGAGAGAAATCCACCAAGTCCTGAGCTCCTGGGACCTGAACACAAACACAACCGTCTTCATTTAAACTCCATTAACAAGAGGAGAGGTTTGAATTTCTAGCCTTTTATTTCCCATAACTGATACATTTTCCTGCTTTGCTCCAAAGCTTTAGACATTTCTAATTCTCTGTTTGAGTTGACATAAATATAAATGATGCCCCTCCTTAAAACTCTACGCACAATTGATCCTCTGACCACTGCTTTGATTACGTCTTGGCTAACTAAATATATTTTTTAATAAATGCTTTGAGTTAAAACAACAGTATTTTTTTTTAGAGGAATGATGTAAAGGAGATCTATCACTTTAAAAAGGTATAGTTTGCATTGGCTTTTAATTCTGGGAAGCTTAAACATTAGGCCAGATATTTAAAAGGTAATATTTCATTATATTATGCTTTTATTTACCCTACTATGAGACGTAATTTTTATTATTACCCTTTGATTTTACCATATTATCTTTATCTATGGAGCTCTTTAATAAAGATTGGTTAAATAATATTTTAAAGGGGATGTTTTAAAGATGATATACAAATCTTAAAATTATTTTATCTTTTATTATGGTTATGTCTACAAATATTCTTTCTTAAACTATTTAAACAGAAACATATTTTCATAATATAATTTGCATTAAAATATACTTTTTTTAATAACAACATAAATCTATCCCGATATTTTTCTTCCTTCTAGCACTTTTTAAATAAATATCAACATTTCTTTTTTGACAGTTATTCAAAAGTATATTCTCCCACTTGTTTTAATTAAAATAAAGTACGGATAAAAACACAAAGCAAGGTGGTTTAGCTGTAAGATGAAACAGATTGTTCATTTCTAGACAATTCTTCTTATGAATTATTGATTTTGCACTTTTCTCCAGATGTAATTTTGCTTTACACCGAGCAAAATTAAAATCAGAAAACAGGAAACAGAAAGATCAAGTCCTAAAAACTTGGATTAGACAAAAATGAAACCAGATGAAATGAACAGAGGTCAGTAAAGGTGAGATGGGGACACCAAAGGTTTTAAGAGAAAAACAAAAAAAAAAAACAATGAACAAAAGATAGAAGGATTGAAATAATAGAAGCAGTTGAACATAAAAAGAGCAAAAAAAACCAAAAACATTTAACAGCGGTACCGGGGGTGTCATTAAATAAAAGGGAAGGGGAAGACGGGCTGGGATGGAGGGCTGCTGGTTGGCATTCTGGAGGCCGTTGGCGCCAACATGGTCGTAACCCTGAAGACTGCCGCGTCGGGCCTTTGTTCTGAACAACGTTCTTCACACGAAGAAGGTTGAGTCAAGTTTACAGGACGTCAATAAGCCACGGGGAACTGAAAACCCAAAGCCAACGCGGGGGCAGGTGGGGTGGGGGTGACAAGTTCAGCTCCATTCTCCTCAGCTTCATTGTATTTTGCTTTCATCAAATGGGAAAAACAAAGGAGCTGTGATCCTGAGAGGGACGACTCCAAGAGTTCAGAACGCCGTCATGATGACACCATTTCTACACGTTTAATTCCGCCTATGGTGGGAAATAAATGCTAGATATTTCTGCTTCACTTTTAGGAAACAATCCTGTCCTGGATTTCTGCTAAATATTTGAACCTTAATTAAGAAGCGCATTAAGATTTCGGACATTTAATCACAAAAAAAAAAAAAAAGTAAAAAAAAAAATCAGACCCAAAGGAAATTGAAACACTTAAATGGTCAAACTCTCAAACAATTAGCATTCTTTAGTTTGTTGAAATTTGGCTTGTTTTTTTTTCTTTCTTATTAATTCAAGTAAAGTTTTTTTTCCCATTGAATGAACTGAGTCAGGTGTGTCTTTAGAAGGGTTCAGATGGACTGAAATAAAAAGACGACAACTAACAGAAGACATCAGGCAGATCTCTGATTTCATCAAAAATAGGAAACTAAAACCAACATTAAAAAGCATCTAAACAAAAACAAATATAAATGTGATTCACACTCAAATAAGAAAAGAAATGTTTATAAAGTTCTACAAAATTAGTTTTTGTTCTTTTTTTTTTTTTTTAAATAATCTTTCCTACAATTCTACCCCATTGGAAAATATTTCTAAACTAAATAAATATCACACTTTAGTTAAAAAAGCTCAAACTGAAAAAATATACATATTATATATATTATTTGCCTAAAATTGTTTTAAGAAATCTTATCTCTACAGCCTTAAATCCTCCTAAGCATTTCAAAATTTGAAAATCAATCTTTACTTTCAATATTCTATTTTCTTTCGTTTCCTTTTTTAAAAAAAAAATTACAAACAAAAAAAGAATTAAAAAAAAAGGTCATTTTCTTTAATATTATTTATGAACAAAATTATTCGCCTATCCCGTTTCAATAAATAAAAAAAAGCTTCTAGTTCGAAGAAGAAAGCAGGAGGAAAAGAGGAAGTAGTTTGGGTTTTAATGGAGAAGATGGAGGCCAGACAGGAGAAAAAGAGTGAGTGTCGAGGTAAAGGCAGCAGAACGAACGGAGAAAAGACGATGAATGAAGAAGGATTTCATGTTCATATAAAGCCGATTAAATATTTCATCTGCGTTGCAGTTTATTTCAAACATGAACCGAGGCTCAGATGTAACTTCAACACCTGGATGTTTTTGTGGGGCCGACATGCTCACCTCTTCCTCCTCTTCATCCTCCACGTCCAGAATACCCGAGTCCTGTTCAGACATGGGGCTGCCACCGTGTTCGCCGCCGTTCTCCGATCCCGCCGCCTCCTTTCTGCTGCGTCGACCAATCAGGGCCCGGGGCTGAAGGGTGACGGTGCTGTCCAGCGAGCGCTGGAGCTGAGCCTGAACAGAAACGCACATCAGAAGGCCCCGAAGGTCAACCTTAACTCCCAGAAAACGGCTCTTTTTAGTGTCCTGGGAAAGGCTGACCTGCATTGTTTGCGTCTATTCCAGTTATTTCCTACATTTCCCAGAGAGCTTTTCAAGTGGCTAAGAGGAGAGGAGGGAAGCTTTTTGGCTCGACTTCAGAGCGAACTGATGGAGGTTCTTTGATTTTAAGGGTCTGACACCAAAACCAGATGTTGGCTGATAACAATGATACAACGTCTCTGCAGAAGCTGCCCAACATCTGTTCAGGCTGCACTTCCACAGGTCAGACACAGGAAAAGTACAAAAATACAACAAAGAAAAGAGGCCAAAGGCAAACAAAGGAGGATTCAGACGCTCATACAGCAGTGTCTGGGCAAATAAACATATTATAAAACACCAGGGAGACTAATAACGAAAATGAAGGATAAGTCAGTGAAACGGAGAACATAAAATTAGACTTCAGAGCAGAATTGGATCCCATGTTAATCTGCTCTCATGCTTATTAGAACCGCACCCGTTTAATCTGGGATATTCAGAACAATATCCGCCCTGAAAACATTTTTCCAAACTATATACTGAACACGCCGTTTGGATAGTTCTGGTCTGCCACTTAAAACCAGTACATTCGTAGTAATAAGTCTTTTCTGGTAATATCTATCTTCTAACTAGAATAAAAAAGGATTTCTAACATATTTCTACAGCATGTTTGCTTCTCCCCACTGCGTACCAGACAGCTGATCCGAGCATAAAGGGCAGAGAAATCCTCTTGAAGATTTGTTCGTCTTTGAGAAGCTGTTTTATTATCTTATCTTTCAAACGGTCTGAGATCAATTTATCCTTTATTTATATTTATAATAAAATGTATATTTTATTAGAAGTAAAGGAAAACATGTTTTTTGACCATATCGAACCGGAAGGTTCTGAGTTCACTTAAATTTCTTTATAATACACATTTTTTTTAACCGACTTTTGTTGTTGTCACTTTAAATATTTTAAGATTAAAAGGATAATTATGAATTCAGATGCAATTAGCTTGTAAAACACCTCATTTGGTCCTTGGAGGCACCGGTACAGTCCTCAGATCAGAGCGGTATCAGCAAGCACACATCTGATCGCCACTTTTAGAATAAACATCACAAAGTCTGGACACATTTCTCTAATATGCTTTTAAAAAAACATGCTAAATATTCTCAAAAAAAAAAAAAAAAAAAAAGAAAAGACTAATTTTTTTGGGATCTTTATTTAGACAAACTATTTTTTTACTGTCGTCATTTTTAGAATCAATGAGGCAAGACTCGGAGGAAAATGTTCCAGATTTCCTCCGTTTTTTTCTCCCTCCCTTTATACAAATGGAAAGATTCTCCACAGGACAATGCAAGATCCAGACTTGTGTGTCTGCCTCGTTCTTTGGGGAGCATTGCGGAAACGATACCTTTACTGTTGGATCAGGAAATCTAAAAATATAAATAAATGCAGGAAGCTTTAATGGGCGCTCGTATCCAAAACAAAATAAAAACATTAAATAAAGTCAACCTCAAAAAGCATATTTAATAAAAAAAAATAAAAAAAAGTTTTTTTGCACATATTTGACAAAAATCAAGAGAGTTTCCTTATATTTTCTGTGGCTTTTTTCACCATTAACAGTATTCCCACGCTGAGCTTCCAACCTCATTATGACCAAAACATTTATTCTGTGGGAAAACCCTCAGAGATGTGAGGGCATCTTTCCATCCACGCCCAGACGGGGCTTCAGCTCCTTTTGAACATCAGTGAGAATGCTTCCTTTGCACGCCGCCACCGGCACGTAGGCTACGCCTAAATCTGCCCGAAAGAGACGTCAAGAAACACACCAGGGACCTGGAGCGGCTCGGTTTGGGCCGTTTAATGACACCGATGATGAGAAAAACTGCACGCAAGTCTGGAAAGGCTTAGACCCGGAAGAACACAATATGCTGGAAAAATAACAATGCCATCTTTGATCTGATGCCCACATGCAGTCGACCACACAATCACAAGGTAAATGAGTCATATAAGACAATAAGTGCAAACAAAATCAGTGGAAATTCTCATTCCTCTACAAAGGAGGAGGAGGAAGGGGGTAAAATGGGCTCCAACATCCAAACACACTCATGTTTTCCAAAAAAAATTCAACTCAAAAATAAAACAAACAGCCAAATACGTCAGAATGGATATTAAACTTGTTTTAGGTTTTTGTTTTCAGATGCAAATGAACAAATTAGACCCAAAAAGAGGCTGAGAGAACTGCACAGAAAACATCTCGAGCGCCGCCAAGACGTCAGCGCCTGCGTCAAGAGAATCCACTTGGTACTTCAGCTCAGCTCTCGCATTCTGCAGCAGGTGTGTTCGGCATGCCGCTGACGCACTGGCGCCGGCCTCCATTTAAACCAGCCGCACAAAGGCAGGTTCTTCTGCAGAGGGAACCCTTTTAAACGCGGCCTTTCTTTCCAGAGGCCGTGATTGAAGCAGAAGTGCGGGACTGTGCGTCATCGCTTGCAAAAAGAAAAAAAAAAAAAACGAGCTCGAGCATGAGAAACATGGGACAGAAGAAAGGGGCAGAGACAGAAAGGTAAATAAAGACGGGGAAAGAATCAAAGAAAGGTGGGCAGTCAAATGGAGAGCAGCCATGGGTTAGATCCACACAGCTAGACAATTGCTGCAAAGCAGTAAAAACACTGAGGTAGGAGGTAGACCACAAGCTGATCTACAGATAAATACTACATGGGTGGATTCCCTGAGAAAATGCCAACAAGATGGCATTTTATTCAGCATTTTAGAATCCAATCCAATAAACTTGGCTAAAAAAAAAAAGAACAAATGACTTCCCTGATGAGAGATTTAGAGTAAGTTTTATTTAAATATGATGGCTGAAAGCTTTTATTAGGGCTGAGAAAAGTATTTCTTAAAATTATCAAATAATTTACTTCAAGCTGTTAAACCAACCATCTTTTTTAGAAAGTCAGTATTATAAAAAAAAAAAGAAAAGAAAAGAAGAAGCTAAGAACTATGTTTTAGGGATGCATCGAAAACAAACCTTTCAACCTGATTGGCACCAGCAGAGATCGTCAAGTCAGAAATACCATTTCTTCCATCTTTCTTTCAGTCAGCAAACGCACCATGAAAAGCAGCACTAAGATCCAGTCATACCAAACAGAGGTTTCGTTAAAGCTACTGGGCTTGAAGTGTGCACATGGCACCGATTTTAATGACTTGGAAGGCATAATCCTGAATGACTCAGATCTATATTGGAGCCAAGGAAATCCTGACTGGGACATCCCTACAGTAAACATCTTATTAAGAAGAATTGGACCTTTACTTCACCCAGAAAGCATTGAAAGCAACGCTGGCCACGGCATCTTCAGCGATCTGCTAATCAAGTCGGTAATTTCGTCCCTTCTAATATGTAAATAAAATGTTATGAAAGAAAATAATCAGGTTTTTCTTCTCAGGGGGATTTCATTTCTTCCTTCAAATGTCAGGAAAGTAAACCGCATTTAAGACAAAGCCTCCATCTGTTAGAAACAGGAATCTTAAATGGAGGCGAATGGCTCCAGAGGTCGTTCATGTTCACTTTATGCCCTCGTTTAATTGGCTTATTAGCAATGTTTGTGTAGTTTAACCAATAATTGTCGGGGTCAAAAGTCTATGCTGCCACTATTCTGTAGATGAGCAGCCATTATAAATCAGTTTGTCTGTCAGAAATAATGCGGTGTGATGGCGCTGAACTGTGAGGCACTGTTTAGCAGACGCACTCAAAGTGACACAGCAGCCTGTAACGGTACATTTTCGCTTTCTTTGTGATGGTTCAATACACCGACGCGGCGCGCGCCCTCCGCCACCCTCGCTGCACGCACACGCATGTGTGTGCACAGTAACTAGATACAGGTAATCAATCTCCCTCCACTTCACAGGCCCTGCAATCTGTTTCCCGTTAGGACGAAGGAGCGTGTGTGAGCAGAAGCTCCGGACTCGTCTGTCGCTGAATGCAAGAGAGCGGGGGGGGGGGGGGAGATGGAAAATCCAGGAACCAGGGAGAAGGA
>JAUZNJ010046023.1:0-32134 GCA_034780135.1 Jordanella pulchra | reverse complement strand
TGTTGCTACATGCATGCTTGGTGTGATGGATTGCTGTCAAGTCAATGATTCGATGCAATCAGCTGGTTTTCCTTAGATAAAAAACTTTTAACTAATCTGACTGTGTGATTTGATTGAATTGTCTTTGTAAAGTGCCTTGAGATGACATATGTTGTGATTTGGCTCTATATAAATAAACTGAATTGAATTGAATTTCCTCTAAAAATAGAAATCCCTCTATTCAGATTAATTATAATCTACTTACTTAGGCCTCCACTAAAATCCAGCTCTCAAGTTTTGCACCAGTAGAGTATTTGACGGTACCAGATGAGAATTGGGATTGAGAGGGAGGAGGAAGACATAGGCAGGCTGGAACTCAAACCTCTGACAGCCTTTTTGATGGTTGGGGCCTCCATTCACCTCTGTGCCAAAGCTGTTCCTTATCAGTGCCTTTCAATATCTCATCAGCATAGCATAAAGACTTACTATATATGCTTACTGTAATAAAAGAAAGTAGGAAGCAGTATGGATGAAAAAAACGAAACATTGTACTCAAATTGCAGCCTCTGTGATGATTACCCCATAAATTTTCACCCACCCTTACTCAAAATCTAATTCTATCAACTTGGAGTTGAGCAAAAAAGTTATTTTTGAGGAAAAAGCTATGTACTCTGGGAAAAAAACATGTCTATTTTTCCTGTGCAGCTAACATGGCTCCATTTGTTGTGACAAATAAGAAACTGATGACGTGGGCTGTGTATTCTTTATATTAAACCAATTCACATGAAGCCTTAGGTTTAGTAACATAATAAACAATCACAACATCTTGGTAAGACTATAGATTTTCTTAAATGTGCTTCCAACAATAAAAACTAGTTTATGTTTATAAATAGTTTAGTTGCAGTTTTTTTAAATATAACATTAATAAACTTTCTGTTAATCATTAATAAATGGTCTCTTTACCATTAATTAATGATGGTTTAGATGCTTTTTAGTAAAGTGTTACAGTTTGAATTTGCTTTATGCTGTGCCCCTTGAGGCTTCAAGAAAACCTTATTTAGGTTTGTTACAGGATAAAATATCCATTCTAGTAAAAGCCTATCTATTAAAAACTGAGTGGAAAAAAAGCAGTGTGTGAAAGAAATTCTTTAGTTTGTGAGAAATTGATAAACAGTTAAACAAACTATAAAGTGTGGTACTCCTTTTTAATCAGCATCTCAGTGTTCGTTGTGGTCAATTCGGGATACTTTGTCATCTCCTATTAGTTTGATACATAATAATACCTCGACAAATTACATGAGACGGCACTTGAAGAATTTATGGATTTGATATAGTGATTGGCGATCGGCACATACTGATTTCTATGATCGGTGCTGGGCTCCGAAAATACTGACCGATGCATGCTTACTTTGAACTAAACAGTTTCAGTAACCTTTAAGGTGAACTTAAGTCTTAAGTCTTTTGTGGCTTCTAACAGATTTTCTGAAAAGTCCCCTTTTTCTATCCCTCTTGAAGAAACATATCCCCACTTGATATTTTGGATATGTTGCAAAAACCATGGATCAAAATTTGGATTGTATGCTCAGTGTGCACCAGTAGTTTTTAGTACCTCATGTGTGGTCGGCCACGGAGTGGTCAGTGCGAAACTAGTTATCTGAAATGTAAGTAAGTATGGAAGTTGGTAAGTATGGAAGTTGACCTGAATATTACATTACTTTACACCAGTGCACTCTTTTCCATGTTGGCAATTTACCCTAAATGATAAGTCTTTTTGTTGTCTTTGTTTGACAAGGTTTTTTCCCTCTTCCCGTCTTCCCAAGACCACATTTTCCAAGCACATGCCATGTACTGGTAGATTTAAACTGATACCACAAACTTTTAATTTTTAGATAATGAGTTTAACAATGTTCAGAGATATGTTTAAAAGCTAATTGTTCTTTAGTGATAATAATAGAAAAGTTGATATGGTGTGTAATGAGTACGGTATTTGGCAATGTAAGGTGCAGGCTAATGACATACAACAATGTTTATGTCTGTCAATCGCACCTTGTAAAAGAAAATTCAGACTAAAAAGGAACTATAGACAGAGGAAATGCTTGGAGTATATGGTTTTATTTTAAGAACATATATTTTTTGTTGTTTTCTTTTGTCATAGAAGTGGGCTGACCGAGTAAGTAAATGTGAGGAGGACAATGTCAAACTCAAATTGAAAAATTTGCATGTTATAAAAATGTTGTTGTAACAACAAATGATCCAATAGATAGATTTAATAACTTGTTACTGATTTGGCTCTGTCTCATTCTATTTGTGTGTCTGCGTATGTGCCCAGATAGATTATCTTACCCTCTGATTCATCTGCTTCAGCAACAGCAAGCCAAAGCCCTGTTATTTATTTAAGGGACGGATCTCTTTCCTTTCTTTGCCTCACCTGCAAACAGAAAGAAAACTGAACACTGAGTCATTCTAATAGCCTTGATTTGGCTGTAACCGGATCAGAGGCTGATCGTATAACTGGGGTGTTTTAGGAATCTGGCTGAATTGGACCAATTTCCTTTCAAAGTGAAAATGCCACAGTAGTTTCCATGCATATTACAACAATATTTGCATGTTTGGCCATGCTATCCCTACACAGAACCCTGTGTTATCTTAAATTTAAGTAATCTTAAACACTTAAGATAAATAATAATAATAAAAATGCATTTTATTTGACAGCACCTTTCAAAACACCCGAGCACACCTGACATTAAAAACACAAATTCAATTCAATTCAGTTTATTTATATAGCGCCAAATCACAACACATGTCATCAGAATCAGAATAAGGTTTATTGCCATTGTTAGTGAAGGAGTTCACAAACTAGGAATTTTTTGTGGTACAGTCGTGCAACATAAGAACAGATAATGAACATATAATGAAACACATAACATATAATATAGGATAAATAAAATAATAAAAATATCTAAACACTGTGGCTATAAAAGATAAAAATATGAAAGTAACAAAGAGCAGCATGAGGTGTATTTATAATGTACATTAGCAATTACAGATGCAATATCTCTCAAAAATAATTTCCTGTTACCTCCTCAGTCTCCACAGTGGTTTACTTTATCAGGATTTACAGTATAATGTAATGGCAGACTTTCCTAAAGTTCCACAAGAGAATTTTCCGTTAGGATCCTCAGATTGGTTTGACCATCACTACACTTTTCTGTTTTTTTTCTTGCTTGTTTTTCCCTCTCCACTGTAGATCAGTTATCATGTTTTTGGATAATTGATGACTGACGCTTTCTTTTTTCAAACTTGGTCTATAGCCTTATATACTCTTGTTCAAAATATATATTATTTTAAAGTAAAAGATCCTGCAGAACACTTTGAATTGAAAAAAAAGAAAAAAATATTAATTCATAGTTATGGTCTTATAAATTTATTTATATTATTTTCCAATGGAACATCATTTCTGCTTATAAACAAATGCATGCACTGAAGTGTAGCTTAGCAACTTGAGAGGATGCTCAAATTCAGCTATATTCAAAAATGACCTGAAAACTAGAATGTATATATATTTTTTTATACCTAAAATTTCCTAACCCTTACTTAATGGTTGCATAGTTTCTGAAATGGGTAAAGAGGGTTATATTATGTCCCAATACATAAGAAAACACATTGACATATAGTTGTTTTTGTATAATGCTGCAAAAAAAGAATACTCATACAGCTGCAAATTGTCTAATCAAGGAAAAGAAGCAGGTTAAGAAGCTTGATATTCATTTCTTCTGGTCATTGATTTTTTTATAGCAGATTATAGTAACAAGGAGCCGGTACACTCTAACATTTCAAAGGAAACTGCTTGCGGTCTTTAAACGATCACCTTTGCTCATCCCTGTTTAATGTGTTTTCATCATGTTACAGACATCAAGATTATTTTTTCAGCTCCTCTCCTGCAGCAACAGGCTACACCCAGCCAGTCTCAACACACACATAGCTCCAAGCTATGTCATTTATGAATTATTTAATAAAGAAGCATTGCAAATGGAATTAATATTCATACTTTTTCTATTATCCCCTGTCAACTCCATGTCTCACTCCCCACTTTCTGCAGGGATTGATTTGTATTCCTGTGGCATCAAGTTGGTCAGATTTGTGCCCACTGATGCAACACACAGGGCATGCTGAACGAGGCCGGACCAAGCTGCCCTGTTTTTCCCGTTACTCCTAGATCGTCCCCCACCCTCTCTCTCTTCCCTCTAATAGCTGCTTCGTCTTGCCAGGACTGCTTAAATGTGTCTTTAAACATAGCATCTGCTTGTTTATTCCTCAGCATCGTAACGTGTTAGATATCATTCCCCCCCTATCTTGTATCATTTCATATTTGCATTGCCCACTCCAGCTCATTAAACGTTTAAAGCCAGACACAGCTAAGCACCGAGCAACGTTCACTCACTTCATAAATAATGCATCATAAAAAACATCTTTGAGAATCCCACTTGCTACACTGCAGTGATAGCAAGCGAGTTGGTGACTCTTTGAATTTTAAACAGGATGGCACCCCCTAGTGTCAGAGTCGATTAAGATTTGCATGGAAGTCCCATGGAATCTCCGTGGTTTTAAGCAGTATAAAACGATTTTAATCAGTGTGAAGCATAAAAGAACACACAAAGTTAAGAGTTTGTCTTTACCTGCAGGAAGAAACACAGTGAGAGCCTGCTTATCACCATGTTCCTGACAATTCACTGTGCCCCCTGCTATTTATTAAGGAATGCCCTAATACAATCTGAGCACAGTCCTATAGGGTGGGGGAAATCAGTCGCACTCATATGAGATGTGAAAATCCCATGTGCCACATCCTTTAACATCCTGACTGTGGGTCCGTTGTTTAACTAATTAGATTAGGATGTAAGTATATGGAGCATCGTCTAATCTGTGATTAAATCTGTAACAACTGTTGACATGTCTGATGATATGCCAGCAACTAAATAGGTAAAAAAGATAAAACGTGGTAATAAACACATTATATTAAACAATATATGTAAATACAACTATTCTGACAGTGTCACAAGCCAGCTTTTTGAGTCAAATGAATTTCGCAATGTATAAATTCTGAGATTTTGAGGTATTGTTAAGTGTGTTTCCCAATATACTTTGCACTCTTCACACACTGTCACTGCACCTATTTAGCACACCCAACATAGACTTATCAATTACTCAAGCTTGATGCTCCAAACAGAGGAGTATTTATGTCCATATATGCAGTAGTTCAAAGGTGTAGCGTAGCCACTGCTATAAATAAGTATGCTGATCCAAAGTGTGCATCCTGAACATGAAAGCTTTGCTGATAATGTATCTTACTGAGAAAAAACAAGAAATAAAGTTTTGAGTTCAGTGCATTAAAGTAATTGTGAGTTTGTGGTAAAATTCTGGAAAAAGAATCAATAAGTCTAATGCAGAGATTGTTGAGATTTGGATTCTGCAAGCAGCTATTTGGGGAAGATAGAATGCTGCTGACAGTCTGGGTGTGGGAACTGCAACATTAAGTTTGTACTGTATATCCAGTGAGTTTGTTTTTAACTTGTCAAAACGCACACTCACATACAAGGTCAAATAAAAAAGAAAGGTGCTGAACGAACCAACTTTTGACTTCAGTTCACTTGCACAAGGAGTAGGTTTCCAAATATGTTTGTCATGCATTCATTGTATATGTCTATGAAACTGTCTGGAGTTCTATTACATTAACAAAATTAATCTTTTATGGCTACATTTAGAGTTGCAAACTCAATAAGTTTGATGGTCTATTCTACTGAAGGTGGAAATTGAGTTTTTGTTTGTTTGTGTTGCTGGATCAAGTTAGTTTTGAAAACTTCGCTTTTATAAAATGTTTTTAAAAAGACAATTTTATATAGAAAAAGATAAACAAATGGTCCATTGTTAATGGCAGTACCAGGTCAATCGTTACGTTTATTGTGATAAGAAATAGCTAAAATGAAGATTAGTGAACCAGGAAGAAAAAACACAGAAAGCAAAGCATGTGCCTTCAAAAACTGCTAAAAATATCTAAAATAAACATAGCAAGGGAAGGAGAAAAAGGTTCTGTTACAGCTAACAGCTGCAGTGCCTTGGATTGTAAAAATTTTCTTAGATCTTAATTGTGTGAATTTTTTTCTTGTTGTTCTTGTTTACTGTTTAAAGCGGATCAAAAATAGCAGCTGTAGTTCCCACATCAATAAGCGTGTAAGAGGCTCATTGAATTCAAGATAAAAAGACAACTATAATAACAAACTCTAACACCCATGTTGCCACAGGTACATACTGTAGTAATCCCATATGGAAAAACTCAGTTTTTTAATAGAGTAAATGAGTAATCTTTTGCCCAACAAAAGTTTAAGCAACTTAACTGCCCTTTAATGTTCAAGATTCCTTTTGTTAGTTTTATTTTTATAGCATCAACAACACTCAAAAATGTGTGGGGTGGAAATATCCTAACTGCATGATAGTCCTTTGTCTAGAAGATATTTCCCAATAGCTGAACTTTTGTTATACATTTAAGAACATCTGGATTTTACCTTTCATAAATGCCTGTGCAGTCTTATCAAAAAAATATTCTAAACATAAATATTGAAGGTTTTCCAATGACTTCATTGTTGTATCGTCCATCCATCCATCCATCCATCCATCCATCCATCCATCCATCCATCCATCCATCCATCCATCCATCCATCCATCCATCTGTACGGGAATCGTACTTAAAACATTGTCAACTATATGTTAATGAAAATGATAAGAGAGTTCTGTTTTAATTGATTGTTGTTGTGTATACAAGGCCTCTGTGAAAAATACAAGACAATACAGGCAGTTTTGAAATCCAGTAATAAAATCCAGTTTATATAAATTGCTTAAGCACTGTGTATAAGAAGCATATTTTAGAGACTTCAAATTCTTTCCTATTTTAAACCAATTTTAGAAAGAAATATAACCGTTTCCCCATAACTTCCAAACTGATTAATACGCATTTGTTATAGTGATTAAAATAAATAGAAAAAAAAATATTTGAAGATGATTTAATGCCCCTCCTATTTTAAATGAAACAAAAGTTAAGTAAACTAATTATGTATCCTTTTTTTCCCCCCAGATAACAGTTATTACAGTAAACAGAACTAATCATTTATTGCAATAGTCTCAAAACTTAAATTTCCTATTACAAGTCTTTTCTAAATAGATGTGTGTTTCCTTGAGAGCATGTTTACAGTTATGAGTATTTAGACATTCAATTGGGGATAAACAAACCACTATATCAGAATATTTTTGTTTTTTTGATAAACTTTTTTTTTTTACCAAAACAACAAACGCACTGCGTCACGCGCAAACACACGCGATACTTTCCACTGAATTCTCCTATTGGTCAATGATGCCGGGAAAGCTCCTCGTGACATGTCTGCCGGTATAAATACAGAGAACGGACTACACTTCAGCGAAGCACTGGTGTATGAGAGGAAAATGTATCGTCTCGGCCAACAATCTATCTCTAAGATCGCCTTCGATTTCTTTTTATCTACTGTGCCACGGGAACGTTTTCACTTTACTAGACAATACAATAAAAGCTGGTCGTGTATTGGCTGATTTTTGATCAAATACTTTACGTAAAATTGCACCAAAATGCCAAGGAACAAGAAGAAGAATAGCAAGGGTGAGTATTTGAGCGGTAGCTAAGCTGTGGCCTTGTTTCCATGAGCTGTTTGCGTGTTGGGAGTTGTAGTTTTTTAGTATTCTCTGCATATTGCTTGGAATTGTACGTGTTGTTAGTTGGGACTACAAACGTTGGAGCCCAGCCTAGGCGGAAAATAGAGCTAGCTTGAAATGATCCCACAAAGCTCTGCTTTAAACTGTATATTTGAATTTAAAGTTTTATACTCACGATCTGTAATGTTTAGAATATATTTTAAGTTAAGACACTCAAACTATGTTTACATCGTGTTTAAGAAGCTAGCATCGGGTCCTCCTCTTGCCACAAACGCATAGTTTGGTCAATAAATGTAATTATGCGAAGGTTTTTTTCCACATTTAAAAGCAATTTTTAGTCAACACAGTGTAGTTGATCTTTAAAGTTTCGTGTTTGACGTTGGATGTTAGCGTATAACATAAGTCGATCTTTGTAAAGTGAGGTATTGTTTCAAGCTCATCCATTCGTTAGCCTACTTGCTTTATCAGTTTATCACCATTGATATTTCTCTTTGTTACATGCGTTTATTTAAATGTAAACAAAAACGTTATTGGTGTTTTTATATAGTTATTCTGGGTAATAGTGGTTCGGTAGCAGCAGGAGGACATTTTGTCCTCCGTATAGCAGGGTCGGTGAATAGGCGCCGCCCGGTTCCCAGAAATCAGCTGTGGTGTGGGAAAAGCCCACGTCAACACCCAGTGTTAAGATGTGGAACATGATCAAACTGATTATTTGTCTGTGAATGCTTAACTAAAGTGGATTTTCTTAGCTAAAAACACGTGGCAGCTTTATTTGTATGGTTAAGCATTAGATTGATAAGGTAACGATCATGTCCTCTGGAGGTAAATTCAGGTCAAAGCAGAGAAGCCTGCTGAGACTGGTCTGGTCTGGTTGAATTTCAGGTTCGTTCCTGTCTGATATAATTATTCTTCTAGGCATTCCTCATCTGTAAAGATGAGGGATTTTCTAAATGCATAAAGATTCCTAAGTTTTAAAGCATATATTTATTCTCCTTGCAAGCAGCTCTCTGGTTTTATTAAAATATCTAATCTGCTTTAGATGTGAAGCAACAATTCTGATCTTATACTAGTTTTATATTAATTGTAGATGTTAACAAAAACACTTGTGTGCAACAAATAACTGCATGGTTTCATAAACTTTTTTTTTTAATGTTTGCACTGGCTGACAATATGTAGCTTGTCCTGTGGTACTTGTTTAAACCTAATAATCTACAACATTATTTAACTAATGTTTACGTTAAAACACCAGTGCAACTCCCCAATTGAAACACAGTATTCAGGCAGGTAGAGGTAAGAATCAGCCTTGATTAGCATCGGATGATTGATCAGATCTAAAGAAAACTTTGGACTCTTATGTTGCAAGTGTTAAAAATAAAGGCTCACATTTTGGGTTTAAAGAACTCCAATCAGTGTTTTTTGTTTTTTTTTTTTTTGTTTTTTTTTTCTCTTGAATTTTTATTCAAATCTAACATGTTAATTATTAGAATATTTTGACACTTCATTTTATTTAAATAAGTTATCAAAAACATTTAATGTCTGCTAAATGTTTTGCTAATTAATGCTAATTATTTTCAGCAGAGGCAGCTAGTGAATATAGCCGCTTGGGGCTTGTATATGTAATTTTTTTTTTTTTAATTTTTTTTTATTCTACAATTTTGGAAAATCTTCCAAAAATATCTAATTTTTTGTAAACACAGAAGGTACATTGTTTAAGTCTCCTCCAGAAACTAATCTGGAGATTTGGGTTACTTCCACACACAGCTGGAGCCCTGTGTCTTGTTCAGGGAGACAAAGTTCTCCACTGAAAGTAGTCTGATTTCGAGCATTTAAGAGCTTATTCAGCAAATTCTCCTTTTTTGGTCAAATTAAAGCTTTAAGGACAATAAGAATTCACGCTTCCTCTTCCTCAAAGACGGATGTTTGGTTATTTGGAGCCATTTCTCTGTTCAGTGTTGCAGCTGCAATGATCGGCTATCTTGACAAACTGTGTCTCTCCAGTCTGAACACAGCGGTTTTCACACGCCACTGTGGTTAGTTCATCCTGATCACCTTTTCATACGTAGCACCTGCAGGATAAGCTGTGCAAAGAACACGACCGATTAGATAACAATGGTATTTGCTGCAATACCTGTATGATGCCAGAGTTACATAAGGGATTTATTCTGTGACACATTTGTGCAAGACAATGCTCCTAATCTTTTTTTTTTTTATGTGTTCTTTTTCAGGGGGCCAGCATGGAGCTGTGCAGCCTTTCAGCGACGAGGACGCCTCCATCGAGACCCTAAGTCATTGCAGCAGCATAAGTGACGTCACAAGTGTAGCAGATGAAGGTAGGCTTGTCTGTGCCTGTAAACATGCCCTACTCTGCTTGGTCATCCTTTATCCTTATTACATACACCATTCCACGGGCAGTGTGAATGTTTATTAATGTTTTTACAATCATTGAAGGTGGAGAGGCAAGTGAAGACACCGCCCAGGAGGATTTCCAGTATAAGCTGAAGGGGTTCATAGACAGCACCGTGGATAAGAGGTTAACGTCTCATTTATTTCTAACATCTGGATGTCATTCTGTTGGAATTCGACTTTTCATACAGATCCATGTCCAAGCCAGGATTAAACCGGACTTTAGGTAGCTGTCAGTTGATACGAAAGTCCACCGCCAGAACTGTTGCATTTGTAACGTTGTTTTCTCTAGCCAAACGGCAGATGTTTAAATCTATTAGAAAATGGGTTTACTTTCAGCTTGACTTCTAGAAATGTTAGTAGCAAAGCACCGGAGGTCGTCACTGATCCCATCAGTGTTGAATGTAAAAACGCATCGTTTTAATTGAAATATAACCAATTGGTTCTTCTTGTGTATTTAAGAGTTTTCTGGACTATCATAGTTTTTTTGTTGTTTTTCTTTTCCCTGCTCACTTCTCTCTGTTTACTTAGTGCCAAGACCAGACAAGGAGCTCTGGACGGTCTCAAGACGGCAATGGCCACTCGGATCCTGTACGAGTTCATCTCAGAACGAAGGATGACCATCACAGACAGCATTGAGCGTTGCCTCAAGAAAGGTATTGGAAGAAGACTCTCCCTGTTCTGTGTCAGTCGAGACACTGACACAGTTCCAGCAGATTAGGGGTTTAAAAGCGGTTACATTCCTTGTAAATTTCCCCTGTAATTGAGGGAGGGGGAGTTGACGTCTGTTCTCCCTGTTGCCAGGTAAAGGAGAGGAGCAGAGAGCGGCAGCTTCTTTGGCATGCTTGCTGTGTATTCAGTTGGGCTCTGGGATTGAGAGCGAGGAGGTGTTTAAGACCCTAAAGCCCATCTTCAAAAACATCTTGGCAGATGGATCAGCTAACATGCAGGCGAGACAAGCTGTGAGTCCACTGCCTGAAACCATTCCAATCACCTTTCTTTTAAATTCCCTGCCGACATCCATTGAAATGGCCATATTTCTTCTTTGAATAGGTGGCGACCAGCCTGGGACTCTGTACACTTGTAGCAGAGGATGACATTTTGGTGAGTAGCTTAATCAGTTCTGGTACCTGGTGTGTTCTGAGTTCAGCTGGGACGGCCTACGTAACTAGTTCTGACTATTTTTGAGTCTTTCTACTAAAGTAAATTGCATGCTTAGGATCCGAGTATATCTGTGATTTCCAAAGTAATGGACACTCCTGCTTGTTTTTGGTTCTTTTTTTTTTTTTTCCCTTCTGCTGCTGCTTCAGGACGTGCAGGCGACGATGGAGTGCTTCGAGAACTTGTTCACCCGGGCCTACTTGAGAGCAGACGGAAGCTGTCCTTCCATCAGTCCGCAGACCAGCCAGCTCCACGTCAACGCCCTGCTGTCCTGGGCGCTGCTGCTCACCATCTGCTCAGCCAACCAGCTCAAGGACGTCTTGAAAAAGTGAGAACCTGACCGGTACAGTTTAAAATTTGATACTCCTTTGCTCACATGTTTTTGTTGCGCAGGCATCTGCCCAGACTGCCGCAGCTGCTGGAGAGCGACGATGTCAACATGAGAATCGCTGCAGGGGAGACTATCGCTTTGCTCTTCGAGCTGGCCAGGGACATCGATTCTGTAAGTTTACCACTGGGTTAATATCCCACTACCTGTGGGTCACTGAAAGCTTCCATTCCCGACTTCACTGGGAGATTGTAACCTCAAATATTTGGCATTTTTAGGAATTTGAGTTTGCTGAGTGGGAGGAGCTGTGTAATAAGCTCGGTGCGTTAGCTACTGACTGCAACAAGCACAGAGCAAAGACTGACAAGAGGAAACAGAGGTCCGTGTTTAGGGATGTACTGAAAGCCGTAGAGGTGAGCGCTTTTATTCGTAGATAACATAAAATGTTGTAATCCCTCATCTTATTTTGACAACTATGGATAATTTCCTTCCAGGAGGGGGACTTCCAGTCTGAGACGATTCGGTTCGGAACAGAGCGCATGACCATTGACAGCTGGGTCAGAAAGAGAACCTACGACACTTTCAGAGAGTTTGTGGGCTCTGGGATGAACTACCACCTGCAGGTATTTACTGTTAAGTTATTGCATAAAAATAAAACCATTATGGTCATAATTTTTTGTGTCCGTTTATGTGCTCTACATTCCAAAAGCTAAACATAACTAGAACATCTCATCACTTGATGAGGCTTGAATTATTAAAATGCAGAGCAACAAACAACCCTTAAACGGTTGTGTCAAATTAGACCATGATTTAGCCTGTAGTCCTGTTAACCGCTCTCTGAACTCAACTATAGCACCCATGATGTTAAACATGGCAGTAGTAGCATCATGCTGTGGGAATTACTCAAAGGTTGTTGTAGGCAGCATGTTAAACATAACTGAATCTAGGAAGAAAATCCATTTTAATTCGTAAAACTGAAAACGGTGACAGAAGTTCAGCTTTTATCAATGAAGTTTACCAAGAATTTTTTTTTTTTTGTGTGAACATTTGGAAATGGTTATATTTTCCTTCCACTCTTCCCTCTGCCTTAGTTTTAGTCTTATCGCATAAAATCCCTGCAAATTAAATTTCAATTTTAATGTGTAAAAGAGGTTTAACTGGTATTGTTTCCTTTTCAAACTGCTCTGTTTATTCTGGCAGGCCAATGAGTTCATCAGGGATGTGTTTGAACTGGGACCACCTATTCTGGTTGATTCAGCCACAATGAAGGCCATGAAGATTTCTCGCTTTGAAAGGGTAAGTGGGCATTAAAGGGCTACCAAGCCAATTACTCCTGTGTAAAATGAGCTCTAATTCCAACTTTGTTTTTGTCCCCCCCCCCCTTCAGCATCTCCACAACTCTGCTGCATTCAAAGCTCGGACCAAGGCCAGAAGCAAGTTCAGAGACAAGAGGGTGGATGTGGTATATTTTTAATTTCTATTTTTTTGTTTTTTTTTTTCTTCTTCACTCTTTGTTGAATTTGTTAGCTTCATTAGGCCACTTTTCGATAATTTGTACCACTATGTAACTGTCCCCTTTGAGCTACACATGTTGCGTAATGCCAGGTAATTTGCTTTAATGTATTAATAAAACATATTGACCATCAGACTAAAAGGAAGAGAATATTTAATATTTAAGAATAGATTTTTGGATAGACTGGTTGGTGCTGTACAGATGTATATTTTTGTCATATTGTTGTGTATTAATTTTTTTTCTAAACATTGTAGTCATTAATGTTATACCTGACCTTTATTGTTAAAACCTTATTTACAACGTAACACATAGTGCAACATATCCAACCCCCTGAATATGTATTACTGTGCACAAACAGTTTAACTTTATGTTGAATGTAGGCAACTATTGTGGTATGTATTAGTGGTTATGTATTAAAACATGTTGAATAAACAGAAAAGCAACTAAGTGGCCTTTTTTTTTTATATACTTATTTTGCATGAGCAAGTGGCAGCTTTCTTAATTGTAAATTTATAAACCTTTTTTTAATAAAATTCTATCAAACAATGGGCAAGAAATACGAAACAAGCCAAATATTTGAAGTTTACCAGGGCTAGCATCAAGGAGATATAATAAACATACTTTGAATCAAATGGGTATGTATGGTTGTTTTGGGGGTTTTGATTGGATGAAAATCTGCAAGCATATTTTGTTTAAACTCAAACATACACTCATATTTGGTTACAAGGGGAATATATTGGTGTGAGAATAGACAGATGGTGCCTTGGTTGCTTTCTGAATATCAAGCACAGTCCTGGAGAAATGGCCCTGAAAGAAGAACACTAATCTCAAAGGCTTAAATGTGAAGAAATGACAGTTAGGCCCTCTGTTTTCACACAAACTTATTAAGGTAAATTTCCCAGTAAAGTGAGTCCCATTTAATTTTTTTTATTTGCATAGTTTGCCTTTAAAGTCTGCAGCATATCCTGGAGATGCTTTCAGCCTTTGTAAGGAGAACATAACATCACAAGGAAGTTTGCATGCTCTCCCTGTGTACTCTGGCTTCCTCCCATAGTCTTAAAACATGACTGTTAGGTTAATTGGCATCCATAAATTGCCCTTAGGTGTGTGAGTGTGCATGCATGGTTGTACATCTTTGAGTTGCCATGTGACAGACTGGCGACCTGTCCAAGGTGTACCCTGCCTTGCTCTAATAGACTGCCGGAGATAGGCACCGGCCCAACCACGACCTTGAAGAGAGAGTTCTTGTTCTTTTATGAATTTGTTTTTAGATTTTATAGGGTAGAATTTGTCTCTGCAGTCATCCAGGGGTGTTCTATGTAATTAAACACTAAGTAGAGATGAAGAACAGCTGCTACATCAATGTAATGTATATATGATGTAAAATCGCAAATGATTCAAACAGCATCTATTTTCTGAAACCACCAATGAAAACAGGATAACTGAGTCTTTTTGACAACTGAACACAAAGGCTATGATGATGGAAAGATGTACCAGTGAAACACCTGTTCTATTCCAACCAATAAGAAAATTAACTGCAATAACAGATGTTCAGCCTCGAGAGGGCAGCACTGAGCAGTGTTTAAGACACCACACAATGACACAAGCTCACAGACAAAAAAAATAAATCCACAGTGACATTAACAGCACCTCATGCAGCCAGATGGGTTACAACTTAAACCTTCTTAGACATAAAGACTCGGACCAAAAAGGACAAAAAATAACCTTCTAAGGGCCTTTAAAGATTCCAAATAAGAGATGCTAAATTATACGGAGAGGTGTTTTTTAACATGCTCAAGAAGCGGACGGGTGATCTACAAAGATTGCTTTGCAAATGTTAGGAAGTGCAAATTGATGCTGTTCTGCCTATTAAAACCAGAAAGTAGCTTTTTCTACAAGCAGTTTGAGTGGCCATAAACCAAAGATGATTAAAAGCAATGAGGGTGAAGGTACTAATGAGAATTATTGAAAAAATAAATATTTACAGTGCACCTTATAGCGTATCTCAAAGTGCTATGAATGAAAACAAATAAAAAATGCATATACTTTTTTTCAATTGACATACCACAATATTTAAATTCAATCCTTTTTCCCCCCTGATTTGCTTCAATTGTCTAAAGATCACCTGCCATCCCGCTACATTAATTTGAGTTGGCCTTTGTAGACTTCATTTTTCTTATTATTCTACTATTGTAATTTTTAACCATCCCTATATGTTCACATAGGCTCAGAATATCTCTCCATCCTCTGGCATTTTCCTAATACCTCAGTTGTGGCAACAATGACCACCAATATTTCTGCGTGTCAAGTTTACACCTGACTATAGTACTAAAAAAACTGACAGCAGTTGAGTTCCCAATTTGAAAAGTTGCTTTGAACCAGAAAATGGTTTGCATCCACTCTCTACAGTGTTCCAAACGTAAACCACTTTACATCTTCTTTTGAAGACCTGTTCTGTACCAACATTTTTGCACCGATTTGGTGACATCTAAACCTTCTGAATCAGGCCCTTTATTTAAGCTCTCTTTTACCTTTTATACCATCCAGACTATTCTGTCCACCTCCTCAACAAGGTATAGATCTCTTTATAATAGTTTACCAAATTAGCTTTAAATCTGTCTGCTATGCATTTACAACTTACTGTCAGAACTTAATCTGTTTGAACCTCGATTTAATGCAAATTCCTTTTTCTCTGTCAGAAATCAATAGATAAACGTTATCATTTGATTGGAACGTCCTCCTTTAACACCCAGGCAGACAAGATGTGAGGAATCTTAATAGACCATTGTTATTATTCTGACTTCATCAGAGTCCCATTGTGTACAGGTGGAAAACATTATTGTTCAATCAGGAGTAATAAATTAGAATCAAATGAGAAGAAAGCTGATAATATCCCTTCAGTTAATCAGTAATTAGCCTCATTT
The DNA here is from genome assembly GCA_034780135.1 of Jordanella pulchra. Classification (NCBI taxonomy): domain Eukaryota; kingdom Metazoa; phylum Chordata; class Actinopteri; order Cyprinodontiformes; family Cyprinodontidae; genus Jordanella; species Jordanella pulchra. The sequence continues at coordinate 16,095 of JAUZNJ010046023.1, read as the reverse complement.
CCTTTATTCACTCACCTCGATTTTGAAGATCTTTCTTTTACATCTTTTTTAGCTGTGATGTTGGGACATCAAGAAAAAAAAACATGGAGATCTTTGAGAGAAAGGGTCTGAATTAGATTTTGATTCCAATCCAATATGGCTGTCACTAAACCAGATTTGACTGTGGACTTTTCAAGAAAAATCCTTTGATTCATCCATCAGCTCCTTTCATTCATAAAGTGGTGGTCAAAGCAATGAAAACACTTTAAAGACAATTTAAGAAAACACCGTTAACCTGTGAAATGGGTTATTAACTTGTAGCAGGTTGCCAGGACACAGCTAATGGGAATGTTGCAATGGAAAATAACCATGTTCTAGTATCAGGTGAAGCCCCCCCCCCCACCCCCCCCCCCCTAGCAGAATAGCTTGGGTCCTTCCCAATGTATGCCCTGGTTTGTTGGGCTCTGACATAAATCCTGGGTATTTCTTACTTGGAACATAGAAATGTTGCATTCCCAATTCAACCAGAAAAAAGCATAATCCTTATTGTCTCTCTAAAGTGCAAAAATGAAGAATATTTATTTCAATTAAAATAATAATAAAAAAAAACTCTTCTCACCATTGTTTTTTGCATCACTTCACTGGTGGGAGCTGATGGCTATTGGATGTGATTGTTATGGAAGTGTTAATTGTGCTTCTGCAAATTGGCCTTTCAAGGGAGCTGATTTAATTGCAAAGTCTGTTTTAATATCGTAATCAGATGAGTAAATATGATCCAATGTGGCAGAGCGTTTGATCAACTGCAGCACTCTGACCCAGTCTTTGCTATGGGTAGTTAAGCAATCCCATGTTCACTGTCAGCAATAACAGTCTGTCTTCCCCTTTAGATGGATGCTTTTGCTCAGTTCATGCATTTATTCCACTTGTGAGATTCTGTAATGTCTCCATTTATAGCTTTGTCAGCCAGGATGCTTCCTTCTGTCTTTGTTAAAGTCTGACATTGACAGTAGTGGTTTACATACTTGCACTCTCATTGCATTTTACACGATTCTTCAACTCAGCTGAACCATCACAATAAAAATGGATTGAGAGATCATCAGTGCTTCGTCACAGAATGAATGCCGTGTGTTTCCCCTATCCCCAAGCTGCCAAAGGACTTGTTGTAGTGACTGATGAAAAATGGCTACTGCCTTCAGCGGCTGCATGAAAATGCAGCACATCAAGAGGATTATCTGTCCTCTCTGTCACTCTCGGTTACAGCGACACAGTGACTGCAGCAACCCCGCTAAAGATTCCTCAAAATGATTTGTACACTGGGTTTAGAGCACAGAAGCCAGAGCAATTATTCTAGTGTTGAAAAAATAAAAACAAACAAAAAAAAAGTAGAATGTTTTGTTCTCTGTATGGTCTCAAGAGGAGGAGGAGGGGCTGGGTGTCCTATTTCGGATCAGCTGTGAAATAATTAGATATGCTGCAGAAGCGGCCCAGATATATAGATGGGAATGGAAAGTTAACGCGATAACCCCAGATACAAGTGGTGTGTGGCTTTATACGTGTGTTTACCCTAGTGGTACCTTTTTATGACTCAATATAAAAACGGCTACATTTTAATTGAAATTCACTCTAAAATTGTTACATGTTCAAAGGTCTGCATTTAAGTTGGTAAAGAGATTTCCATATATACATCAAGAGCAGATGCAGTGATGCTACCTTTTCAGAATGCCTGCTCCATAAAGTCAGATTTATGGTTTATAAGGCTTCTTCTCAAAGTTTACATCATTCATTTAATAAGAGGGAATCAGCATTGCGCTATCATTTTTCAAGCTAATAGGACAATAGAATATAATTAATGAGTATCTTTTTAATGATCAGAGGACTATGATGATAGTTCTAGATAAGTGTTAGGAGAAAAATAAAGGTATTATCAAACAGCACTGTCAAAGCATTCACAGCATTTTTTTTCAGATTTTCCCATTTTATAACTTATTTTATCATTCTGATTTTATGAAACACACCAACACAATTCACGTAAAACTAAGAAATGAAAGAAAAATGAAATGTTTTCAATTTTTTCACCAATTAAAAATCTAACAAACTTGGAGGGATATTTCTTTATTAAGACTCCTGAAGTCAATATAAAAACTAACACCCCAGCATGAGATTAACAGTTTGACAAAGGAACAATTGTTTCTAAGGTAACCTGTGTTCAATTTTGGTTTCAACTCAGGCACCAACCTGAGCTATGGCTTTCAGCAGCTGCTTCAAATTAACAAATAGTCCTCTCGGATGTTATTTATGATTGACTCTTTCATTGCTCTGTCCATTGAATCAGGCATTTATTAATAGGTTTGCAATTGTGTGACACTATATCCTCAGTTTTTGATGAAAAGTGCTCCATGAGAGAAATATTACTCCTTCAACGTATTCATAACAACTATTCCAGTCTTGTTTGGTGTGTTCCTTGATCTTCCTTGATGCTGTTTGTTCACCCATATTCTGTAGACCCTTTAGCTTTTTTCATAAAATCCAAATAAAATTCACTCAATATTGAAAAAAATAAAATTCTTGATTCTAATCAGTGAAGATTAGCATTGTATTGTGTTTTCATTTTGCTCTGAACATGGTAGAAATGTCCATGTCTTTTGGGACACATGAGTGTAATTTTAAATCTTACCAGCTGGTGGCAGTTGTTTACCATTTAGCCAGCAGGTGGAGCAACACTCAAAAATCACAGTAATGAATTCTATGCTTGCAGCTGAACATGCCTGATGATACAGAGGATCATTCTATTGGAAAAAATAAAATATATCACTAAAATCACTGAGTCACACAGGAATAAAAATAACTAAATAATGATGTATCATTCAAAACCACTCGTTTTTATGAGGTTTAGATTATAATGTTAGCTCCCTTCCCATTAACTGGCCTACCTTGCATAACCTCACTTTGTTTAGAAAACATTTGCATTTATGCTGTGAAATATATAGATGGCCTGGACTCATAACTAACAGCCTGTGCATCTCATTCATCTTGCAGCACAACAAAGCGGAGCCCTACATCCTACTGTGCAAAGCTGACACCATATGGAATGTGGTTGTAGACTTGAAATAAAGTCAAGTGAAACACATTTAGTCGTGCTGGGCGCAGATGCATCGTAGCCCCCACACTGTGTGACTCACAGCTACTGTACACTCACACATAAGTGTGCGATATGTACGAGTGCACACGCTCAAACATGGCTCTGAGGAAGCTTTTTCCCCTCCTTCAGACCCTCAAAAAGCATCCCTCCCTCTCTGACACACATTCTGCCTTCTTTTTGTCTCTCCCACACACACTCAGACTCCCTTTTTTTCCCCCTGCGACCCCTGTCAGGGATGACAACTGTTCACCAGATGATGCCTAAGAGAGAAGGGAAGAGGCCATAGTTAAGGGAAGATACTGCCTCAACGTGTAGCAGCACTGGACCCAGTCAGTTGCAAATAAACTCTATCAAAGCTGCTAATGTGTCAGTTAAGATGCATTTCTAGCTCTTTTAAATCAGACAATTACCTTGAAATATCTTTTGAAATATGGGTTACCACACATACACGTGACTTTTGGGCTAAGGAAAGCATATGCTGTTGCCCGTCTTTCAAAGCTCTGACTCATAGCCTGAGTCACAGGCGGCACCCCGATGTTGGAGGGTTTCCGTCCCTGTGTTCATTTATTAACTACTTCCAGAGCTTTTACATGAAGATTATTAAAAAGCATAAATGAAACATTTCCACTGTTGACATTTCCACTGCATGTTTTGACAAAGTTTTTTTGTTCATTACTAAATTTAAAACTAAAATAAACAGTTAAATAAAGAGTATGGGAAAAGACTCCATTTTTAAATCAATGTTTTCTTATAACCAGAGATATTCATATCTAATTTTTCAAAGTCAAGCCTCAAGTCATCTTTAAATCGTCTGTTGTTTAAAGGAAGATTTTGTAACTTTTTACTGAAAAACTATCTTTAAAATAGCCTTTTATATTTGACCCTTTACAACTAAAATGCTGTGTGAAGAGCAGACTGATGCCTCAGTAGTTCTTTGCCAATGCATATATATTAGCCTGTAGCCTATTTTCCTGAATTTACTTCGGGTCGCAAGTTTCCACGCTGTTCTGTGGATGTGATGTCAACCACGTCTATGTTAAATGGGTCCAACCTAGTAAAAAGAAAAAAAAAAAAATCAAAGCATTATATTCAAGATAGATGTTGTGGATACATGCATCCAGCTCAACTCAGACACTAATAGTAACTTCAGGTAAGGTGAAAAACGCAAAAGAAAAAAAAATCTTGCTGAGTACGAGCTACGAGAATGAGCAGAAGAATGCTGCAGTTCTCATAGCTCAAGAAAGTTTGTTCTGGCCACCGTCGGCAGTATCATTAGAAAACTCTACAATGCTTATTTAATTCAACATGAAAAAGCTGTGAAAGATCTAACATGATTTTAAAATTACAATAGAAATATAAATGTATATACAGAGAAAATGAATCACAAAAAGGAATATCCATGCCAAGCCTTTATGAACTAAACTTCTGAGAATACCAACACCCATGTTTTCTGTCTACACCACTATTCTCGCTTAATCCTTTTGTATCTCACATCTCTAAAAGATAGATAACATAATTTTCAAGACATAATTTGCTACATATGTAAACCAGTGATGTGTGTGTTAATGATTCAGTTGGACGTGTGTCCAACCACCCAGTTGCATAAGGCCTTGAATCACCAGTGAAGTGATAATGTTGCAAGCAGTTACCGGAGCATTTGGCAGTCAGCCAAAACAGCATATTAATTCTTAGATAAAGGAGACTCTTTTACTTTAGACACACTAGACTTCATTACTAGCATTTGATAGAGCTGCACGAGGGTTTGCATGAGGGAGAGTTGTATCATGTCATTTCCCGGCAAATTCTTTGTTAAGTTACATACATGCATCATATGTGCTACTTTATGCCATATAGTGAAACAGATAAAAGTTTAGGTCATTCAAGACAGACCACACCAAGAGACGACTGTGGTGTTTATTTTCAACATCCCTGCTGCTTCAGACCGGTTTTTAAAGGACTGGCTACAGGCTTTGTGTTTTTTGCCTTAAGATGCAAAGGCATCAACTGTCACCTGTATCTGGGAACCAAGAACAGGTCACAAGTATTGTATCTTAGGACACAAATGTAACCTCAGCATCATCACAAATGAACCTTAGTGTTCATGGTAATGCCAAACGCAGATTAACAAGTCCTAAAATTGTTTGAAAGGGACACATTGGTGTTACTCTTGTCACAATGGTTTTGAACTACAAGGTATGACTGCAGGACCTCTCTGATACTGATTTGGAAGACTCTGTTACCACAATGTTCAACTGTAAGATTCTGGGACCATATACAAGAACTATTGGTTTAGTGCCTCAACATGACACACCAATATCTAATTTGTTTTTATACTGCATGCAACTCTTTAACATCCAGGTCAACCAGTCAGTCCTCTATTTAAAAACAGCTGTCTTGAAGGTGTCAATACAGTAAAGCTTAAGGTACAGACAAAACTTGCAACAGCAGAGGATACAATTGCAGCATGACTCCATTCTGTATCAAATTGTTATTTGTATCCAGTCCCTAAGGGGTGCCCAATCTAACTAAAATTGATCCAGCTGTGTGCCTGTGCTGCCCCCCCCAAGTCATTTGATCTGATACTGTAATCTCTCCCGCGCAGTAATTAAACCTTTTATCTAATCATATCATGATTCCTTTTTTCTTTATTACAACCGCCAAGGAGGTTATGTTTTTAGTGACGTTTGTTTGTTTGCTTGTCTGTCTGTCTGTGTACAGGATACCTTAAAATATTATGACTGGATTTTTATGAAATTTTTACCCAAGGTGCGCCTCAATCCAAGGAACAATCCATTAAAGTGTGGTGATGATCCACATCATAATCTACATGATTTTAAGACATGATTCCCTAACGTCAGATAGAGATATTTGACGGAACAAGCAGTTCCTCACTAAACCAGAGGGTGGCAGCAGTGACTATTGACAGCCTCAGCATTGGACTGAAAAGGTCCGTAGGTATTTTACTGAAGACAAAACTACAACAAAAGGGAACTTTATTGGGTATTAGCAGGATTAATTGAAATCTTGTACACAGATTGTATGTTCATTTTTTTTATAGAGGTATGCCTCTTACCAAGGAGCAACTCATTTAAATTTGGTAATGATCCAGATCTTGAGCGAATTTTAGCTATAGATGCAATTCACAATTTGGGGCAACATTTGCTGCTTGGCGGTCGGTCCTGCACCCTCTGAGGGCTTTTCTAGTTGTATGTGTGATGAGTGAAATCAACTGTTGACCCTAAAATGTTGATAGGATGTCTTTAAAACATCAGTGATTAAAAAAAAAAAAACAACAAAAAATGTAAGCCAGTAATTTACTTGAATTGCTGTTGATTAGTTTTATATTTAGTGTCCCAGCATTGAAATGCATGTTTCTCCAAGCAGGTTGAATTTTAGATTTATTGCTCCATGATCTTGTCCAAAAATTGTTCCATTTATAACCCCAAACTAAAATCCAAAATCACAGTTTCAAACTGATAAAAAGCTACATTTACATTGACACAATCAAAAATGTTTAATTTATAAAAATGTCAGATTGAAGATTGTAATCCGGTTCGATCTTTATGGAAAGAAATTTCATTGTGAAAAAGAGAAGTGGTGTTTGCCAATCACCATTCCGATTGGCATCCATGTACACACTCATTTGTACCTTTGGAGTATTTACTGTGCCTGTTAGAAGAGATTTTGAATTTTCAATTAACCAAGGTTTAGACCGGATCAGGGAAATTTTGTGCATTTTAGCTAAAAGCTGTCAAAAAGATTTTGAAACTTCTGAGGGGGATAAAAAGAGACCTTGAAAAATAAGGAACTAAAAGTGGAATAAATTCAAAATTTTTGATGCACCTGCATGTTATATAGTGCGTTCTAAAAGCCTGTAAAATCCCCATAATTGTACTTCGTCAGGATAGGGTTCTTGTATTTGTTGTGATATTGCCATCTGATTTCTTTTCATACCCAATTATCGGGAGATAAACGTTGAATGCATTTAATATACTTCAGTAGTCAAATGATTCTTAGCTAAATTACAATAAATAATTAAATTTATAAACAGGTTGAACAGCATGGATTTGGAGCCACTTTTAGCATGTAGCACAATAAGGCTCCTTAGAAGCAGAAGACCATCTGGGATAGCATGTAATGAAAAAATGCAACGTTATTTGAGCCATTTTTATAAAACTAGAGCATTTTTCTTGACTGTAGTATTTTTTCTGTCCCCATTCAAGAGATCAATTGCAGGTATAGCTTCCAAGCATACAAAAGTAGTGTAAAACATAATTTATCAGCACTCATTTCCTTTTGCACAAATAGCAACATAAAATCTACATTTGGTTGGGTATTCCTTTATATTTATGGAAAAAAAAAATCTAATTTACCATTTTGTAATGCCTACAGTAGCTAGCATAACTGGGGATTACATAATAGCACAAATCCATTGATTTTCTAACTTGCTTGCTCATCTCTGTTATAAAGTCCTTCCTGAATCCGAGCTCTGACAAATTATCCAAGACTTTGCAATGCAGAACAAAACTCGAACAGGGGTAGAATACAGAAATGTAGAAAAAAAAAAAGCCTCTCGTTTGTAAATTCCTTCCATAGATATTAAACATGTACAGTATCTCCTGCTGCAGTCGCTGCCATTTTCTTCTTTAAAAGCCTCTTACATGTCTAAATTTAAAGCAGAACCTGCTTCCAAGCCTATCCGTCTGCTTTGAACATAAGCACTGCACTTACACTGTATTTCTCCAACTTAGTGACTCTATTCAGCAACTTTATCGCTGTTGCAGGGGCCAAATAGGAAGTGGTGTAAAAAAAAAGGAATAAATAACATAACAGACAGCGTATTAAAAAGGTAAACTGACTTTGATGTTGGTTTGTAGAAAATAAAAATCTCTAAACGTTTATTTGGTTTCATTTTGGCCAGTGGGTAGTGTTGTATCTGCCATCAGCTGCTCTATAAATTGATTTTTTTTTTCATAGTTGTATTTATGCAGGCACATGCCTCTGTGTGTGAATCAGTACTCAGTTTCACATGTTTTAGGGGACATCAGTAAGGAATTCATGAAGTCATCAATTAATCTGTCACTCACAGGGATGAAAGCAGCTCAGCAACCCTGGTCTTCAGTGTACACAGCAGACGTTGCAGACTTCGTGACACCCCAGGTCTTGCACGACGCCTGAATACAGAAGAGGTATATTTTAGAAGGAATATTCAGGAAGTGTACGTTTGCTGCATAAATACACACTACACTCCCGTAGATGTTAGAATCTTAACACCCAATACAGACACACACATCCCACAATCATTTGGCTGGGCTGGGAAAGCTGTTGCCAAGGCTCAAAACGAGCAAGTTGATTGGTCGTCTCTGTTCATCACTGCAGGAACTCACCAGCTGGATTGGCTGGTTTCATAAAGGAAGCTTTTCTAGATATTTTCTCACCTCCTTCTTTACCAAACACTGAATCTCTCATTTACGCTCATTATTGAAACACACTGTGCTCCCTCTTTAATTTGCTCAGCTTCACTGTTGTTTTTTTTCCCTGCTTTTAATTGTTTTTTTTTTTTGTACCAGACAAGGTAGTGTAAGGTTAATAAGGGGCATGGGCAGCGACTAATAGACATTATCATTCGAATCCTGTTTCTGGTCTAAGATAATCAAAGCAGCTTTTTGATTACTACCTCTCTTGCTTGCATGCTTTTTATAGCATAAAATGTATAGCATGTATAGGATGGAATAAAGTTGCATTGACTAGAATAAATATCTTCAACCCCCATCAGACACACAGAAACACACTCGTTGTCTGTGGTTTATATCTGTTGATAAGCAGCAATGACAAAATATGTCCTTGTCTCCAGGGTGAGCATGCGTGTGTATTCACATGACTGCCAGCTTGTATGTGCATGCATGTGTTTGTACGCCTCATGCCTCTGGCAGTGTGTGGTTGTGTGTGCTAAATTAAACAAGGTCACTCAGAGCAAGGCTGACTGCTCCAGCAGTCCTCCGATACACACACACAGACTATCTCTATGTACACGGATGGTATGGCTGTTTACATCCTGCCTCCAGAAGAAACAAAAAGGGTATGAAAGGACATACCCTATAAAAAACAAACCCATTTGTTATGTAACTGCATACATGGGTTCTCTTGTAAATGGGCCTATGCCTTAAAAAACAGGGTAGCTTTGTTACAAAGAGAATTAATAGCGAACCACCTATTAGGAATTAAGTGGCAAATAAAATGTCTTTACTCCTGTGAAACAAATCAAAACTTTGTGTTAGCTGTTTAATAAGATATGCAGTACATACCCGACTTTAGCAACATACAGCAAAAAAGTGTAATAAAATATGATTTAAATGAAAATAAAGTGTGCATAAAAAAATCCAAAGGATATTTTAATAAAAATTTGTTTATGATGTTTTAAATATACAAAATAAAATCAACTGTTACAGTTATTTACACAATGAAGCCAATGTTTCCCAAGCTGAGCATGTGAAATAAAAGCTCTAAAAATACATGACTTTAGACCCGAAAGTTCATATACTACTCAGACGGAGACGCTTCTTTTTTATTTTTCCTTCTTTCAATATCCAGTAGGATTCTTTGCCTTCAATCTAAATAGCACAGGTCATTCTGAATGTGAAACTGGATTTGATAAAGAGTACAGTGACCATTTGATCCAAATCTATTACCATTTACAGTACGTATGTTTCTGACTTTGACCATTTATTTTACTTTCAAATTCCAATGGCTCATCACTGCATTGGTGCCCACCGGTATAATAAAAACATTATATTTTTAACATTAAGTTTAATCTGATATAGTAAAAGACCTGCGCTTACATAGTGGCTTTTCAAGCCTTCAAAGCGCTTCACACTACATACATTTATTCATGCACATATTTAAACACGGATGGTTGCAAACTACATTGTAGCAAGTCTGCCGTACACAGATGCCACTGGCCCTTTTGAACTCCATTAGAAAGGAGTGAAGGTGAATTGTATACCCCGAGGACACAACGCATGTTACAGAGCTGGATTTTCAACCACTGTATCTCCAATATATACATGCAGACTCACTACCTTCTTTTTAGATGCTACTGTTCAGTTGTGGTTTTAAAAAATAGCGAATAAACCAATCATTTGTGAGTAGTTTACTCCATTTAGCCTAAGGTTTAGATTGAGCATCAGAATGATAAAGAAGGAGGATTTCAGTGACCTCTGATCAAGAGCTGTGTGGTTAAAGAAGGAGAATAAATACAGACAAGAATAAGAGAACCACAATGTCAGTTGAAAAGATTCAACAAACTTACAATGGCAGGAGAGACAGAGGACAGGGGTTGGGCAAGGAACCAGGTAATGAAAAGGAAGCAATGAAGAAAGAGACACGTTCTTCTGGTGAGTATACATACTGAGGCAGAGGAAAACTTGCAAATGCAGATCAGTAACAGAAGTATCTACCATAAACTTTAATAAACATGAATACATAGAATAAAGTAAATATAAAAAAAGATATGTAAGCAGGCAATGACACAACAATATACACATATGACGTTCTAACATCACATAGTTTCTACGAGGATTTGATAAATTTATACCTCTTTCTCTTTTTGAACTTGATTGAGCTGTTACATTAAACAGCGTGGAATCTTGAAAAATTATCTGTTTCGTGAATGTTTTATTTTCATGTTCAAAAGCATATAATAACCTAAATACCAAAATATGTTTATTTATTGTTGATAATATACATAAGCCCTTGGAAAATGGAGACCACGGTTTCTCCGTCCTTTAGAGGGATTTTGTTAGTAGCAGATATACTGTGTCTCAAAGCTCATATCATCTCCAACTAGTTTCTTGAGCGTGACAATGAGTTTTTCTCTACTCCAATCCTCCACAGTCATCAAATCTAAATCCAATAGAGCACATTTGACATAAAGTGGAGATGTTGATTCTAATCTTGGTTGTTTACACAACATGGCTGCAGAAAGTCTGTGATATTATCCTGCTAATATGGAACAAAATCACTGAAACCTTCTGTCACTTTGTTTTATATGTGCAGCCGAGTTTTAATTCACATAAAACTGCAATTTTATGTCTAAATTCCTCTTCAAAGAGCAGTCATGTGTTGGGAAAAGCAAACAGCGGAAGGTAGGAGACCAACTGCTATCTATAAGGCATATCACTGTCACTGCTTTTACCTGGCATTCAGGGTTAAATACACTCCATCATCCCTCTTTACAAGTGCAGGTAAATGCTTTGGTTTTATTTATAGGAGGCTGCGTTCCCTTCCCTCATTGCTGTCTCCCCCTTGCATGTCATGTTTACTGCGCCTCCTTGTTCACCTCTCCGATGTCAGGGACGAGGAGTTTAATGACACTTAAAATCATTTGTATTGCTAGTGTCTGCATGTGTCCTGGGATGTGCACGAAGAAACTGCAATAAAGTTCCTGAATGTTTCAATTGTACATCTTAAAAAGTCAATCATATAAACATTTTTATGTGTTACATGTATAAAATGCAGCATGCCAGTAAATCCTAAAGATATTGTAAACATATAGTTAAAAATACTGATAGATAAAAATGACTGCAAACTTTCATTTGTTTGGTTAGGAAATTGTTCTGGTTTTTTGCATTCTGGAATACTTTCTTTAAATTTTGTAGTAACAAAAGAACAGAATTAAATATCAAAAAAGTTACAATATACAAGTATGTACACAAAGTATAGATTAATGGCATGTTATTATGCTATGTTCACATTTTAAGTGGTTTTAAAAATTTTAATTGTTTAAATATGCCCCTTTTGTTTCATCCCATAAAAAAACTACAAAAGCACTCGGAGAGCACATATTGTGACTTACACCTAAAGCTAATACACATGATCTCGATCACTACCAAATTTGCTCCTTGGCATGAATTGCACCTTTGGTAAATAATTTTATAAATAACGCGCAGCCTCTGGTGTTTGTTCTTCTTCCACATTCTTCATTCACTCTGCACTTTGCTTTCTTCTTTGATCAGCAGATCGAGACTTCAAGCAAGGCATGGCTCAACTTTTCTGTTTTTCAGTGTAATACTTCTGAACTTTTTGAGTCCGATGCTTAAGCTGTCAATACTCACTGCTGCCACTCATTGGTTTAGGGGGGAACTGCTTGTTCCACTAAAAAATGATGAAGAATCCTTGAAAAATTCCTGCAACCAGATTCTGATATGGACCATCACCAAAATTTCATGGATTGTTCCTTGGACTGAAGTGCACCTTTGGTTAAAAAAAAAAAAATCAGTTCATAACTTCTCAAGTTGTCCTGTACACAGACAAACAAACAAACATGCACAAACTCGACTATCAATGTCTCATTGATTAGGTATCACTTACCTAGGCATGCCAAAAACTTGAAATTAAAAGGGAAAATACAACATGAAGTCCTTTATGATTAATAATCACCTGACCACTCAGTGTCAGCCAGAGCCTTTAAATATCTTAATAAAGAAATTCATGTTAATGGACCATAGGGTGAGATCCAGAGTTTTTTTTGCAGAAGTTTGCCTCCTCTGGTGACAAGTTGTAATGTGTTCATTCCATTTTGTTGCACTTGATAAAAGTTGTATTTTGTTATTCATGTGTGGGGTCTGTGATGGGGTTTAAGATGCATTGGCGTCTGGTCTTTAGGGATCTTCCATCAAAAACAATTGCTAATTTCTCTCTCTAACATGTTAATTTGTTAGGTTAGAGACTCAAGACAGTAGCCATGTAAAGGAGTGGCCGAAGTGCATCACATTCGCTAACAAGCCCAGAAAATATGACCCAAATCACTCTTAGGAACTGACTATTGGGGCCTATAGAGGTACCTGTGGTAAATAGAGCAAACTCTTTAGATATGTCCAGCATTTATAAAGGCATGTATGGGAAAGAAAATAACCTTTAAACTTGTGTAAGGTGAGATGTCAGTAAAATTAACTCACCCCACCTTCAACACCTTTGATCTCAACCCACATGCATGATTCAGAACAAGAGCACATCAGAAGGGAGATAAATAGTTCAAAATAGATGTGACTGAACTTTAAGTTTCCATAGAATCCCTTTGATTTCCTTAGTTTGAAGTATAGGAAGAAATGCTCTAAAACTTACAAGCAAAGTATACAATACACTGTTTGATAAAGGATAGATAAAGGAATTTGGTGAGGATGATGAAGATCACAAACTGACCCCAAAAGATCAGCTGGTTTATCTAAAATGCAACTCTGTTTTAAAAGCATCTCACTCCTAACTAGGTCAGACCCCCCCTCCCACCTGGTATCACCTGTCAAACAAAGCTGCAGAAAATGTCCATGTCAGTGATGCGTCACTATGGAAACCCCCTCAAAATGAGGACATTCCTTTGGCAGACCCAGCCGGTAGCTAAAACTCTAACTTTACACCTTGCATTGTGCTGCTGTTACATTTTCTTCAAATCTCACAGCTGTTAGGCTCCAAAATGAAAGCTGTACTTTGCAGTGCTTTATCTTCTGTGTGCTTTTTGAGTTGCTTTGGTTACCGTCTGACCACATGCTCTTTTTTGTTGTGTTTCTGAATTGATGTGAAGCTTCCTGTACTAAAGAGATCCCACTAAGTGTATCTGTGGCTGGCTGAACACAGCTTTGTTGTTGTAAGTAACAGAAACCAAACTTTAAACAAGCTATTTGTTGCAACTAATGAATAATGCATATTATTTTGGGCATTTCTAACAATGCCTTAAATATTTTTTTAACAATTGCTTAATGTTCCATTTTCACTTTGACCCTTTCAAAGGAACATAGCATGGACTATCTGTCCAAAACTTAGATCAATTTTATTTAAGCTAAATGAAAAATCAGCTTAAATGTTTACTGCCTCTATTAGAGGCTTCTAGAAGCCACTTTCAGTTAAAATGTGTGTTTTTTTTCAGTGTCTTGAATTTGGTTCAGTTCCTACAGGCTTTTATAGAACTTTGACAAGCTATGCCAAATGAAGGGTGTTTAAAATGGTCGGAGTTGATGGGAAGATGTTAAGCAAAAAGGGAACATCCAGAAAAAGATTTACAATGAAATGGCTTAGATTCATATGTAGCGATCAGTTAGATTAGCCGAGTCAAATCCCAGCTGAGATTTCACCTTAAGTGTTTATTTAAAATTAATTTCAAGGAAGGAATATTTTTACAGAAGTGTGGCATAAATTTTGTATTCACCCCCTCTGATCTCATACAACTAATTCAAATAGTTTGAAAACACAGCTAAACCTTATTATATATTTCAGCCAGAAGAAACAAAGGTACTGACATTTACTTAATTTAAGATCTGCAAATATAAAAAATGATGTTGAAATATACATATTAGACCTTTAAAGAAAACAATGTGTAAAATAAAACATTATATAACACAAATTATTCAGACTCGACAAAAAAAATCCACCTTCATATCACAGCTGTTAACCAAGTTATTGGATGCATTTGCCTCCTTTATGCTCTATCTTCATGTTCTGTCTTGATGTCAGTTGTATGAGAAAATAGACATCATGGTATTTACAGATGCTCCTGTTTGTCATCGCTGTTGCCTAAGGGGCTTTTACTAAACTGTGTTCAGAATAATAAGGCATGTCAGACTGACAATGAAACAATTCTAAAGCAAAAGGAGAGGATACCTTTTCACAAATGAAAATCTGAAAAGTGTGGCTGAATTTATATTCAGCAACCTTTTACTCCAGTATCTCTAAATACATTTCTGCACTCTCAATAAGGGTGTGCCAGTCACATGAAAGCTAATAAACAATGCAGCAGTTTGTGGGACTTACAGACTCTACAGATCTAAGAGGGTTGCCTGATGTATTTAAGTAACATGGAGGTCCATTCTCCTGCACACATCTCAAGTCAGATGCAAAACAAATAGCCACCCCTTTGTTCTTCTGAATTGTTGGAGTCTTTTGTTGTTCACAGGGTATATGATTGGTGTTTTGAATTATAGTGGGAGTGCTTTTGTCATTTTTTTGGAATGAGTTCCATGACTGAATTATATGTATGTTGTGTTTCAAGAAAATCCTTCTGAGTTTCTTAGAAATTCCATATGGTAATACAGAGTTTTTAATTCTAAGAAGGTTTCTTGTTATATATTCATCTTATTCATAGAACATCTGATGCATTCTGTAAACTATGTTGTATATTTCCAGCTAGTTATTTGACATGGGTACAGTCTCCAAAACATGTTGGAACATCAACCTTTACTTCTTTAATTGTTTAAAATAGTCATACCAGTCCTTCTGTATTCCAAAGGAAATTTAATATTCATATAGATTACTAACTCCACTGCCAGGGAGGAAGAAAATATAAAATATGTATTTAATGTAGCATAAGCTACAGTATCAATTTAACTATTTTAAGTGGTGATCTCCTTTTCCTGAGTTAATATTAATAATAAAAAAATGAGCTTTGTTCATTTTTTTGTAAGAGTTTCTTGTATTAGGGTCAGAAGCTCAGTCACAAAACAACAATGAAAGTAAAACTGCCATTTTTGTTAGGAAAGTCTAGTTTTTATCATTCAATTAATGGAATATGAACAAAAATTATATTTTATCTACTTAATTACTCCATTTATACTTTTAATCTGTTCGATTCCTTAAAAAAACCCAACCTTTCAAGACATAATGATTTGCACTGGTTTACTCATTTTTAGTGTTATTTTGTTTTAAACAGCTCATACTGTTCATAGTCCCAGAGGATTCAAAATAGTCTTGTCATGATTGCAGCCCTGCCCTGAGTGTGCTGATTGCTCATTGCCCTCACCTGCACTGTGCTGCTCCCTATTTAAACAGCTGCTCGTCACCAGCTCAGTGCGAGATTGTCTGTTGCTCCAGTCACAGCGTTCAAGCCTAGTCTCATGTTTCAAAGTTTTCTGGTTGTCTGATCCTGCCTGTTTTTTGACCACAGATTTTGCCTTGTCCCTTGGTTGCTGGAGGATTTCTGACCTACTGCTGAT
>JAUZNJ010046012.1:0-32140 GCA_034780135.1 Jordanella pulchra | reverse complement strand
AAATGTGTGTGTGTGTATGAGAAGAACTGGGGCATCTGTCGGCCATCTTGGCTCCTGCATCCAGGTATCATGCGCTGAGGAACAAAGCATTCCATCAGTGACATCACTGCAGTCAGCTCAGCTGTTTCTACTTGCTGCTAAAAATAGTGCGATGGAAACGGCAACTCCTGACCTGAAGCTGGGAGAGAATTGTTTACCCTTTTGCTTTTTTATTTCTTCTTTTTTTTGCATGAACTTAATGTAATCTCCTTCTCTACATTAGTTGTGCAACATACCTTTTTTTAAAATGTATTTTCACAGTAATTTATAAAACTATGATGCTCTCATCCAGCTAGCTTAAAATAGGGGACTGTGGAAACTTAACAAGCACATTGTCTTCCTTATTAACTTTGAAATTAAAAAATTAACAAAAAAAACGGATCGACATGCTAAGTGTTTCTTTGTTTCGCTCAGGATTATCCTCCTAGAATCTGATGACAATAGTTTTTGTTCCAGCTTGGCACATCTAAAACAATTGTTTGCTACATCAGAATATACTTGATAAAATCTTTTCTGAAACAGTAATATATCACCTAAAATGCACATAAAACGTTTTTTTTGTGTGTGTGTGTGAGAAATTTAGCAAGCTCAATTTAATTTTGCCGGCACCTCCAAACTTTTCTAACGTGAAACTTTAAAATACGCATAAAAAACGTTCACAATGAGACTTTGAGGATTATGAGGATAATGCACAAAGCGTTATCATCAGAGGTAAACTACTATTTTCTTTTTGACCAGAGCACCTTCCTCCAAATATTTGCTGTATCAACCATAAAGCTTGGGTCAAACCTTAAAGTGGATTTATCTTTCACTACCTACTTCAAACATGCTACTTATTGATAAAGCACAATATGTGAAAAAGTTGAAAGGTTGTAAATTATTTCCCATAATGTTTGTTGCTCTGCTCAGGGTTATGTGTGGTAAATGGATTGAATTTAGTAGCTTTTTTCTAGTAATAATAAGTGTTCAAAGCACTTTAAACTACAATAACATTAACCCAATTGGACTCACTAACTCAGACATATATACACAGATACACTGATCAGCAGGTAACTTGGAGTTATGTGCTGGGGATACATCGATATGTGACCAAACCCTCAACCTTCCAATACAAGACAACTTTACCCACTGAGTCATGCTGGTCTCTTTCTTTCAGAATCAAAGTTTGCCACCTCCAGCTGAAAACCAAGATATTACTACGCAAAGCTATGACATTTGAATTAGCTTGTCACAGCTCTCATTAAGTAGGTCGTACCTGCACCTGGGCTGATAAAGCTTCTTGTATCACAGACAGTACCTACGGTCCTGTCATGACTCTCTAACTGCACTCCAGTCATCATGTCACACTAATTAGATTCAGTGAGGGAAGCAATTGCAGTTTTAAGATCAGTTGAGGATATTTTTAGAAGCGACATTTTTATTTAAAAAAACTCTTTTTTGTAGTTTGATGGGTTGATCAGATGGTAGGAGAGTTGTGCTGAGACTTATGAAGAAAAGGGTAAAACAAGAGAGAAAACAGAGAAGATTTAAGAGGTAACCAGATTATTTTGGTTGCCTGTACATGATCTATGTTTTTTGCTGACCCGCCCTCAGACTGGTGCAGCCTCTCACCCTGCAGCAGTCTGCACTGGTCCATCCTGCTCAGCCAGCCTGAGGGTCGTGGTGTGGCTGGCAGTGCGCCAGAACACGTGCAGGAGGGGTCTGTGCCATGGTGTCGGCCCTTGCAGGCTGGCAGCAATAAGGAGCGTAAAGGCATTCAGTGGCGTGAATGTCGCTTTGTCTCAGAGCAGCATGCCAGGCTAGCTCTAATGAGGCAGCTCTTTGTGGCGGGCCTCTCAACATCAAGTGGGCTGGTGGACTCATTAACCTGACTACTGCAAATAAAGCAGGCAGGCACAAGAGGTGCTATGATAGCACACTTAAGGCCCAGCCGAATCCCCCACCCCAACACCTCCTCCCTGTCCTCTTTTCCCTGCAGTCTCTCAGGGTTCCCAGGACTCCTCTGATAGGAGGAATCCAGCCTCTGGCCTAAATCAGGTGTCCCAAAGAGGGATGGGGAGTGATTTCCTTCTTTTTTATACAGTCTTCTTCATACCTTGGGCTTTAATCAGCTTTTCTCTTAATACTGTAACCTAGTTTTTTTTACTAAAATATATGAATGAAGCTTTCATGCACGGTCCAGTCTAACCTCTGTAGTGAGAGTGAGCAATTATAGCAATTTCTTATGATTTTTTTTTCTTTTTATTCTTTAAAATATCTAAATAAAATGTTTTTATATTTATTATAAACTCCAGGTTACACCTCACCCCACATGGCAGAGCTCTGAACTGCAGCCAAACATAATCATTGCTACCCCAGTTGTTCTTAATTCTTTTTTTATTTCCTCCATTTTACATTTTTATTAGACATGGTCCGCATCAGCAAATCTATTGTAAAATGTTACATATGAACTACAGGTCAGGTTAGTTGTGCAGATTTTTAAACATATGTTAGATTTTCTCCTTAAGAACTGGTAAAGGTGCGGTGTATGGAGTTTACCTCCCGATCTCTATTATTTTGCTGCAAGGCTGCCATGTCCAAAGAAAGTCCAAAGTTTAGTTTTATTTGACTTGAGTTCAAAACAGCTTGAAAAAAACATCAGACAAGTATATTCAGGTTTGTTGGATGATTTCTTATTTCTAATTCTATGTAATTGTTAATAGGGACAATTCTTATATCTATTTCTACAAATCAATCTTTGTTTCTGATTCTTTTCCTTTTTCCAAAACCTTACATCTACAAGTCCAGTCTGGGGCATAAAGCTCAATGTACCATTGATAGAGAACAACAACCAAAATAAATGAATCTTTTATATAGATTTTTCAACAAAAGTCCTCTTAAAATTCAGAAAAATGAATTATAATACAGTTTTCCTATTAAAACCACTGTAACATTTTGTGATTAATGAATTTATTTTATTGTATCCCATTATGATGAGCTACACTGAGTTTAGCTTGTAATTATTTCTGGTATTTTTTATTTTAACCTTGGATCACTGTTGATAACACAGTTCAAAAAAAGCTTCAGCTGCTAAACCTAATGCCTAGAGTTGATAGAACAAACATAAATCATCTCTCCTCCACCAGGATGCTTTAAAATTGATGTAGGTATATGTGTTAGTATGGTCCCAACCACCCTTTAAAGAAAGTCCTCCGTCTTGTTCAGTCATTCTCTAACTCAAACAATAACTATGTTTTTATGGCCTAACCATTTAAGATTGGAAATAGCTTTATAATCTGACTTACTAACTAGGGGAATTTCAAATGCGTCGGTTATATTTTGAAATATTTATGGGGTTTGGAGTACAATACGCTAAATATAAATGCACATCTTGTTTTGTATTTTTTAAATTTTCAAATCAAACCTTATAAATACCTTTACATGCAACATAATTAGAAAACAAAAGAATTACCAGCATCAACAACAAAACACAACTCTTCTCTATTTTTTCGTTCCTTTAGTTTCTAAAATGTTTTATTATATCTCTGAAGATGTCTGTTTCTTAAAGCTACAGTGTGTAATTTTCAGTAACATCTAATGGTCAGACTGCAGACGTGAACCACTGCCCCACCAACAATGAAGACGCCTTTATTGCGCAAAATGGCTTCCGCAATGTTCGCATCATCTATCTGGTCACGTGATGATGAGTTTTTTTTACATAGATAATTTTACAAATAGTATGTTATTAGCCTGTGTAGAATATAGATTTTATATAGGCCTATCTTTCACCATTCAAGCATAATGGCGATCTCTACAGTCACTAGTTTGTCAGCTCAGCACTGCTGCACTGCAAAGATGTCTGCCCCCCCTAATATAATTATAAATGGCAATTTCTAAGACAAAGAAAACATAGACACTTGGATTTTCAGTTTATAGATGATGATAAATAGCATCTGATATTTCTGTCAGTAAATCCCTGATATTATTACACACTGCAGTTCAATCAGTTGAAATATTTTAAATTCTATACACAACTACACAACTTCATAGGCCTATCTTGTTGGTGCTGTTTTCTTCTGCTTTTTGATTATTATTCAGGTTGAATGTTTCATAGAAACATATTCTATCCTTTAAGTTATCTTCCTGGGGCATTCTTTCACTTTCCTTCTTGGTGTGCTGATCTGCTGTCAGCCTAATTTTCAGTTTAATTGGTAATGAGTCCTGTTTGAATGTTTTAAACTCAGTAAATCATGCAATGAGTTGATAAACTTGACTTATTTAGGTCAGGGAGGCTTTTTACGACTTGTTCCCCTGGCTGATGTTAGATTGTTAGAGAGACTGCGGAAGAAGATTTGCTGGCTCGTTTTGATGAATATTTTTATAGTGGCGTGGAAGTCGTGTAGCTCAATGCTGAATTATGTATCCGAGTGAAAGTGGGTCATGAGCAGCTGCTTCTTGCACACTGACAAGGACAGGTCAGAGACTCATCTCACACGATGATGGTTTGTTTTATATTTCTCATTTTTATTTATCTCTCATAACCCTGCTGGTTATCAAGTATTATAGCTCATGGGTGTGAACCTCCCAGAAACTGATTCAATGTTAATGTCATGTACTATTTGATGTATTGCCCCTAAAATTGCTAAGGCATTTGGTCAGATTGCTTGTATGTAGATTAGATTCATTAGATATTCACCCCCAGTATTTTTCATCATGTTTCCCTACACTCATTTTACAGCCTCCTATTGTCCTCGCAGCTCAGTAAATGATTTTAATCTGCCGATGCTGTGTACTCTTGATAAGCCGTGTGCAGATTCAGGCAGCGCCGCAGAAAGGCAGGAAGAGGCTAACGGCACAATGGGAGCTAATCGTGAGACTGCCTCATTTTCTGAAAAGGAATATTCATACCAACATCAAAGGGGTTAGCAGTTCTGACACTGACAAATTGCAGATGAGGTTTCATTAATTAAGTAGGCCACTAATGTTTATTTAAATGAAATTTATGGTTGCATTATTGATCTGACACAAGGCACACAGTGAGTGTGGAGCTCTGCGGGAGCAGGGCTCAGAGTGGATGTTTGCGGGATGGAGAGAAATTTTGAAGGAGGAGGAAACATGGAGGAGATGGTTGGAAATATTCACAACTGCCAGCAAGTTAAATTTTGATGCTGTGAGCAGCACTAAATAACATGTCCTTGGTTAACCCCCCCACTATGTTTTAATAAGCTGTTTTCAGTATAAAATATTGCAGTCCAATCGATCAGTTGTAGTTCTTCACCAATCCCTTGGTCTGCTTATGCCACAAGTTAATAGAGATTAGTTTAAACAACATTGGGGGGGCAGCAAAGATGATTATTTTGTTGTTTATTTTTCACAAATGAATTATCAATGAGTCAGAAAATATTTATTTGTGAGTTAGATAGACAGCTATTTTCTGTCTTTGCAAACATTTTCAAATGTACTTAAGTCCAGGTTCTGGTTGGGCCACTTAAGGACATTAACAAACTGTTCCTAAAGCCTCTCTTTTGTTGTCTGGGTTAAAGCTTCTGCTAATCGTTCTCAGTCTGAGATCCAGAGCACATAGCAGTGTCATCCTACAGTCTCAGGAGTATCCCCCCAAAACTATGACACAGCATAACCCTGCCACCACCATGCTTCACAGTAGAAATGATAATAGTCAAATGATGAGTAGTTTCTGTTTACTGAGATCCAAGATCTATTATGGTTTCATCAAACCAGGAAACTTAATTTCTACAGGTTTGACAAATTTCTAGATGAATGTTGATAAAATTCAAAAGGGCTATGTCCATTTGTCCACCCTACTCCTAGAGATATGATTGAAGAAGTTCACGTTTTTCCACAAGGGAACATTGGATCTCCATGTGACTGTTTTAGTTTTGGTTACATGTCTGTCAGAAGCCACAATCCCTGATTATCAGGGTCACACTGCCAGCTCCAGGGAGGATCTTTGTGTTTCCAAATGTGTTCTATTCCCAAATAACGGAAAACAAAGTGGTCTCTGAGAGGAATTGCTCTGCCTTCCTCCAAGGATTTGTCGTTTGACACAATGAGGTCTCTTACCTGCACAGACAGTTCCTCTGAGTTCATTGCTTCCTTTGATATCTACTTCCCTAGTCATCTGGGAACCCAGTATACAGCATAAAGACAAGCAAATTAGCTCAACTGAATATACAAGTGGACTTCTGTAAAGTTGTCCAACAAACATCTAAAGCAGGGTTGTCCACATCTGCAGCCCTTGGATCTGATTTGCACATTTATTTTTAATTTGAAAGGTAATAAAATACCAAACATCCACTGACTTTATGTAATAGTAAAATTGGCTCAAAGAAATTAATTTACATTTAGCAAACTTTGGTTAATGTTAAAAGAACACGGCCCAAATCCTGTTTTTGTTGATGTGACAGACAGAAAAAAAACATCCTATGTAAAAAAAAATGCCTCAGTTAGTTTTGGTTATCTATTTTATTATAAATCTGTGACAGAATTATACAAAAGTGTAGGTGTGAAACATTTTTGATGAAACTGTAAATCTCAAACTCTGCTTTTAGATTTACTTTTAATTGTAAAACAATTTAATTTAAGTATTCTAGATATTTCAATACATGTGACTAAATGCAATCTGTGTTTGTCACACCTGACGCTTTGGAGTGACAATCACACCTGAGCTTTATCACCATGATCTGCAGCTGCAGCCATATAAGGATGGATCCTCCGCCTTTACAACATCAGTTTATTGTCTTACCACAGTGGTAACACTTTTAGGCCATTTTCTCTGTTTGAGCCAAATTCAAGTTTTGGCTTTAACTAACCTGCCTGTTTTCTCCTCTGCCCAGTTCCTTTGCCTCCCTGAATCAGCTGCTTCACCTACGAACACAACATGGGTGACTAGAAAAGGTAAATAAAATTTACAATTGTCGGCCACATCTTCTCTGGATTGCTTGCACCACCACCCAGAACAGATGGCTCCCCGGGAGATGAGCCACACTGCTCAAACCTAATAGCATCACTTGATCTCAATGCATGATGTAAAACATACCTGTTTCAGCTTCTGAAGCTGCACACAACAGCAGTAAGCAAAGACTTTAAGACTTTAACTCCACATTCAGTGCTGATTATAGCAGATTCTCATATCTTCTGCAACAATTCGCCAAACCCCAGAAATGCATTTACCTGAGTGACTGCAGGGAATTTCTTGCAGGAATCTAGATAATTCCCATTCAGGAGACAAATCTAACCCGATCGTGTCTGCATGGGTTTATGCACATGCACGCTTTTTTTATGAGCTGCTCATACACACTTGGCACTGTTTGTCAACACAACAAATGTAGACGAATTGCTATTGACAAGTGCGCACAATCCACCGAGGGCTACTGAGAAGACTCAATAAAATTGAAGGATAGGCTTGTTGAGATCCAAGGCCGTTCTAATTTCCTATAATAGACTCCTCTATCCTTTGAAATGTGATTTAAGCCAGAGTGGTGGGTTTCAGTGGTCTGTTAGCCTCTCTGTCTATCGCTCTTCTCTGTAATGGAGAGAATTGGAGTCACAGGCAGGTTTTTTGGAGGCACAAATACACACACACTCACGTGCAGCCTTTCTGTTTCACTGTAAAACCACAAATGACACATCCTAATTTAATTAGAGGAGATTCATTCAGGTATTAAAGTTTTAAAATGTAACAGTTTTTTTAGCTTTTTTAGCTGGAATATTATTTCTAAGCTTTGCTGTGGCAACATATACATTTTTTCATGACAATATATTTTATCTTTTTTGGAACTACTGTAATAGATGTATAAAAAGGAATTATTTATTTGTAGGAGCATTATTTAGAAAACATGAAACCTTTAATTTGTATAGAACAAAAATAAAACAAGAGATTTCAAGTTGGTTATTTATTCATTAATATATTTATTTATGTTTTTTTTTTTTACTTTCATCAAATATATGCACAGGGGCTGGTCTGACACCTTCCCAACAAAAAAAGTTGTTCTTACACAATAAGATATAATATATAATCTGTGATAAGAAGGCTGCAGTTATATCTTTGGCTGGTGCACCTCTTCCTTCCACTCAACTTTCCTTTAATCTACTTAGACACAGCACAGTGTTAACAGCTAGTTTAGTCAGCAATGTCCTTTTGTGTCCGTGTCAGTGACCGCAGAAAGCTGTTAACTGAATCTTCCTAAGTGAATATATGTGTCATAGCAGGACCATGACACACCATTACTTTAGTAAAATATTACTTCCTTTTTCATTTCATGATTAGGGCACTGAAACCTTGGATTTCCACCAGCTCCCTTTATCATCAACATTAACTGATGTGAAATTATCCTTCTGTGTTTATTTAGTTGAGAACTGGAAGTTGGACCCTTGACCAACCTTGAACAAATGTATTATTATTCTAGCAGTCGATTTAAAACATAGATCCCTGAAGCTGTCTTATACTAAGCTGGATTTCCAAGATACAGTGTAAATATGACAATGTACAGAGGTCCATTCATTTTAGCCAAATGCCACCAGGAAGGAGGGGGACATATTCTACTTGTCCTGCTACAATGCACAGTGGCCAAGATAATAAGGCAAACAGACCTCCAAAGCTCACTGTATTAATTGTAGCAAAGAGTGGCACATTCAGGTCATCAAGTCTTCATAGTTGCGTTGGGTCAGTTGGCCCGTTTACCAGTTCACGCTCTCCTTTTGTACCCTCATTTAATGAGCGACGGTGGCTCAGGAGGAAGGGGCCCAGATCGTAACTGGTAGGTTGCTGGTTGATGCTCCCGCTCTGTTCATCCCAGTTGTTCGGGAAGATCCTACACCAGCCTTGCCTGCTGCTGGTGGTCAGAGGGCCTGGCAGCCATTTACCGTTTCAATCCCTCCCCACTTCCATTTTCCACCACTTAAAAAACAATCTGGATGTATTTTCTTACTGTGAATCTTTGTTGGTCTTCATTCAATATAGTTTTTATTATGTATAAAGAAAAATAACAACAAATTTAAACCCATATCTAATTAAATTAAATTTTGCGTCATCTGTATGAATGAATAAGCTACTGGCATTTTAACAGAAACAGATGAGATTGAAGTGCAGCTTTTTGCCAGAAGTACTTGAAGTATGTTTAGTGTGAAGTGAAGACTGAATGTGTAATCAGCCACTTCTAGACACTGGTAAAACAGTGGAGCATCCATGATGCTGTGGGCCTGTTTGTTTTCTAAAGGGAATAAAAAATAACCTTACAAGTTGTAGATTAAGAATAGATGGTGGTTTGAAATACAAACCTAACCACTAAATACAAATTGGGGGTCTACTATCAAACCATCACAAGAATACCAAGGTAGAACAGAAAAAAAGGAATAAATAAAAAATATTTTTCATTTAATCCTTTTAAAAACCTGTAAGTTGAACTAAAAAGGCAATAAAAAAGATAAGTCACAAGTTTGTTTGGTTCATTTCAAACAATTATTCCTTAAAATTAGATTTTTACCCATCCAAATAAATGATTTTTTTCTTTGCTCTGAGAGATTATGTTCCTGTAATAGAAAAAGTATTTATGTATGTATGTGTGTTTAGAGTGAGTATTTTTGCGTGTAGAGAGCAGATGAGGCTGTTTCTGTTCTGCTTCTTCCTCTCAGGCGGAGCTCTGATGGCAGGTCCAACGGGATGACTGCCTGCCATCTGTCCAGGTATTCCTCTCCACAAGCTTTCGCCACACAGCTCTTTTTAGGTGTCTGAATTTGTGCTAACTGTGAATGTGTATGTGTGTGTGCGTGGACATCTGTTAATGGGTATTTTTAGCTTCCATTGCTCTTTTGGCTCAGAAGACAAAGCAATGAAGGTTTACCAAAAAAGAATG
This sequence comes from Jordanella pulchra, assembly GCA_034780135.1. Lineage (NCBI taxonomy): Eukaryota > Metazoa > Chordata > Actinopteri > Cyprinodontiformes > Cyprinodontidae > Jordanella > Jordanella pulchra. The sequence goes on along the minus strand of JAUZNJ010046012.1, from coordinate 22,250 downwards.
TATCTCTCTTTTTTCTGATATTCTGTCTTCCTCTCACGGATTCAGCCCTAGCATGCATGTGATTTACGCTCATATTTTTTAAATGCACAGACAGAAGGAGACGGAGCAGAGATGCAGGAGTACCGTGTTTGTGTGGCAGGTGGTGACTGACATTGGGAGCTAACAGGCTGAGGTCAATCTGGCTGGGCAGGAGCGCAGGCTATATTATCAACTGGGTATCTGGTAGCTCGCTCTGCTGTGATGATGTTTATTCCAGAACCCTATACTATCTGTGTTTTAGACATACACACTCACACACAACTTATTAACAACCTTATTTTTAATCAGCGTTAAATTCAAAGGAAGAAAAACACACTGAAAAACAAAAGCAAGAGCATTAAGTGAAATCCAGGCTGGGAGTTTTTTAACATTGCAATGGATTCTAAAAGTGTTCAAATTCGCTTTTTAAAAATGTAGTTTTCTTTGATGCAGGCAAAAAGAAACCATCATTAACCAGTTTATATCTCCTAAGAAGAAAAATATACATAAAAATGAAAGTAAATATTTACCACCCAGTTGCATAAGTGTAGGCTGTGATGCTATTATCACAACTCTAGAAGTCGCAGAACGTTTTTAAGCAGATAAACTAGAAATTAATAAATAATTCAGGCTTCTAAATATTTTTAACTCCTTAGCAGTCATGTATAACACCCATTGTTTGATACCATAGAAGAAGATTTGCTACATCTATTCACATACACTAACTAACAGACTAACATTAACAAACAAAAGAGGTTTGATGCAGACTATAGAGGATGTGGAGCCATTTTTGATGGTATTTGCACCTTTTATGTAATATATGTTGTTTAAAACATCTCAGCTAAAAGCTATTGTGGCTAAATTTTAACTAAACTTTAGGATTAGTGCTCTGATTCAACACCACATAGTTTTGATTGATTTTGATGTTTGTTACACATACGTTTGATAAATCATTACCAAGCTGAGGCGACATATTTAGACTCTTTTTAAAACTAAATCTCAATAGTTGGACGTCTTTTATGCATCAAAGCACCTCTGGCTCCGTTATGAAAGGATTGAAATGAATGAAATTGCATTGTTTTTCATAAACAAAAATTAGTTGTTCTTGGGTGAAATATTAATGGGTTTTTTTTACATCTGCAGCAAGCAATAGTGAATTTCACTAACCTGAAATAGTGTTCAACTGACTTTATGATTTTCCTGACATTTATGTTCTTTTCCTAAAGGCAAAGAGCAAACAAAGAATCTGTTTATAACAAGGTATCAGTCTGGTGAAGAATACAAAACAACTATGTGGTATTATTTAAAATATATACCATGAAAAAATGAAGACATTTTTTAAATTATTTATTAATTTTATATTCATCTTAAATGTTGGTAAATTACTAAATTTTAAACTTAAAAGTTTAAGAGGCTGCCAAAGGCAAAACTGAAGAAGGTGAAGGAATTTCTGGGCAGTTACTGTATAAAAAAATCTCTTCAAACACCATGAAAGAATATTTTGCTGTTTGATGAAACTAATTCGAAACATTTAAGCAACATTTCCAAAGGATATTTGCCACAGCAGTAAAACTGGGCTGCAGCAGCAGCATCATGCTGTGGGGCAGCCGTATTTCAGATGAAGCTGGGATTTTAGTCAAACTATTTCAAATCTCAAACTGTTCCAAATACCAGACAGTTTTGACCCCAAACCTTCAGGTCTTATATAAAATAGAATGTATCTCTTTGTATCATTTGACTCAATGCATAGATCACAATCAATAAAAGAATGGCAACACATAAAGAAGATGAAAGATTTTTAATTGATTTCTTTTGTTGTTGGGTTTCTGTTTTTCAAAAGAAAATCTGGAGTCACTTAAAGAGGGACAGTGAGCCTGAGACGCCATGATGATCCGATTCAAGTTTTCAAGCCAGGGTTGGTAAATATCAGCGAGTCAGAACTGTGGGGTTTTCAATCTTCATCTAAAGAAGCTTTAAAGCCGAAATTGATTCTAAAAGGAGCTTTAACAAACTAACATGCTAGGTTGTATCTGATTAATGTTGCTCTCACTTTTCCACTATCAGAATGTGCAATCTTTTGACATCCACATGTCGCCTTTGAGTGCTAACATTTTCTATTTTCATTAAAGTCAAATGTATATTTTACTGCGCTCTGTATCTGGAGCTCGTTTTTGCAGCAGCTTCTGAACACTTGTCATATATAATCCAGAGCAAAAATTCAACTGAGGATATTTTGGATGTTCAAAATAGATCAAGTGCCTTTTGCTCAACGAAGCTTTGAGTCGCCCTATCTGCATCGTCTGCTCATAGTAGAAGAAAAATCATCCGGCTCTTTTTCTTTTTTTTCTTCTCTTTTTTTTTTTTTTTTTTTTTGCAGAAAGTCATGCTTCATCAAAGCGCCGTACTGTTTGACCCACTTTGCTTCAACATTTCATCCTTTTCTCTCTTCGAAGAAAATTCAATACCACAAAGCCTTTATAGTCTTCAGAAAAATAAAGAGAATTGCTCAAATTCCTGTGCAGCAAATGCATCTGTTTGCATATTGTAAATAACTTCATTGTACATCCAAAAAAATGGCAAATTCCCCTCAAGTGAAATCAGTTTAATGTGATAAAATCATGTTTTTCCTTTAAAGGTGATGTTCAAGACAGATCTGTTGGTTAGGATCAGTTATCACTCTCTACAGCAGCGTTTTGCTGTTTTTACCCCTGCTGCTACCTCTGTACACACCCCCAGCTCATTGGAAGGATCCCAGCTTCACGTGTGAGGATGGAGGGATGGATAGAGATGCTGAAGAGAAGGAGGAGGGGGAAGGGATGATATGGGATGGGAGAGAGGTGGAGGGACACAGCAGCTGGCTCGTTTTTCCTTGTCATTATCCCCGGTTGCTGTTTCAGACATCCCCCTGTTTGATGAAAGTCAAATAGTACACTAGCCCTGATTATGTGACAACTGGAAATCGCCTACTTAGTTAATCCTTTGCCGGGGTTTAGATTTCAATTAATTTCTCTGTGGTTTCTCCATCTTCCCCCAAGGGGCATGGCGATGGCAAGGCTGGGGGGAGGGGATACAGTATGATGGAGAGAGTGGGGGGAGGGGAGGCCATATGTTGAGACCTGAGATGGCGAAAATGCCTGCACAGCACATTCGGCTATACTGCGCAGAGCAGGCATGAGATCGACTCGGGTTTTCTCACTTTAAAAAGTGAACGGCTGGATATTCTAATAGCTTTTTGTCTCTTTTTGCTGTTGATTTTCAGCATACGTGTGAGGGAATGTCTTTGTATAACGCTCGCTGAGCCGTGTGATGGTTACCAGAATGTGCACTGAATGCTTTCCCTGATGTGTTTCCCTAATCTGTGCACACATGACACATTCCAGAAAAAATATTAGCTGCATATTAATAAAAACCCTGTAGAGAATCAAATTCCCAAGGTTGTGATTTTCCGGCATTAGTTTTACGAGGGGGTGTTTAGGCCAGCTGAGCCTGCTGCGCTGACAGAACTATATCGCTCTTCCTCCTGCTTCTCCTCACGTTGCTGTCTCCCTGACATTCCTTGATGTTATGATGAAGGTTTGAGTTAAAGCTTCGTGGATGTGTTGCTGTGGTAAATCTGCAGCCATATGGCCTGCGGTGGAGCAGGGAGTCTATGGTGGAGGAGGGCCATGAAGAAGAGCCAAGTGTGATGCTGTTCATCTATTTAAGAGCTGTGCAGGTATGTTTCCAAAAAGGGTGAGATACAACCTACAGCATTAATGTTAAATTAATAACTTAAAAGATTTACTATGAAATGTATATTTATTTCATGGACAAATGATCTCTATCACTGAATTTTGCACAACTTAGCAGCGTTCATATTGTGGCCAAGGGGAGCAAACACGCTACAAACAATTATGTTGCAGAATTTTCATGTTTTATAGAGTGTTTGGGATGTTCTGCTGTGATGATACTTCTATAAATTGTAAATTTATTCAACATTTCTTCATTTACTGTATGGTGCTCATTGTTGTTTTTGAACAGTTTAGATGCTGGTATCATCTAAACAATGGCCACTATGCACAAGTCAACTCCTTTATGAAATTAAGGCAGCTCCCTTCTTCCCTATCTTTCTCTGCTGGATGAAGTGATTAATCCAGGATAGTCTGGCTATAGTTACAGAGGTCAGGCACAACTGGATTAATCAGTTTATCCAGTAGAGAAAGACAGGAGACAAAAGAGCTGCCTTAAGTTCAGGGAGTAGATCAGTTGTGCTTAGAGCCCATTAAACTCCAGTCAAACTCTTCAACTTGTAGACCTTTTCATGGGCATTCAGAATTAAAATTAAACAGATCGTTTTGCAGTAGCTGTATTTGTATTCACTTCTGTTTGGATTGAAAAAAATAAATGTAAGTAATTTCTTCATGCAGCTGTTATACTGAGACACAGAAGCACCTTAACCATTATCAGAAAAGTCCTGTAATTGAGCGATTTTCCTGTAATCTGCTCTTTTACCTTTCCTATTTTATTTTATTTTGACCAGCATGTTACCTGACCAGTGAATTGTGAGGATATTGTCATCTTAACTTTTAAACCCAAAGCTCACAGTTAGCCAGAAACTGAAAAATTATAATCACTTTTAAGCTTAGCTGAAAAAATTGAGCCAACGATAAATATTTTAATTAAATGATTAATTAAGAACATTAAGAGAATGATTATAGATATTGTGTACTTTTTCTTGGTTATCCATGTTATTGTGATTGATATCACTACTTTTTCATGAATTAATACAAAATAGATGATGCTATGTGGTGCATATCCTGTGAGAGTTTTACAGCTCATACCAAAGGCAGTGGCTTTACTTAAAAAAAAAACAAAAAAAAAAAAAACAAATCATCCACGAAAAAGTACAGCAATAGAGTTCACTGGATAAAAGACGTTTTTTTCTAGATCTTGGTTTTTATTTCTAACCTATGCGTAAATTTAGGTGCCTATCTGATGTAGCTGAATCTTATTATTCTCTATCAACTGTTGCTGCTCTCAGTCTAAAAAACCTTACTAGTAAGGTCTGTGTACAGAAATACATATATATATATATATATATATAGCTTTACTTGTGGCTTAGTATATTTAGAGGCTTTTACAGACATTTGCTCCTTTCTAGATCACATGGCTTCTTTCAAGTGATTTAAGATAGCCCTGCACATGTTTAATGGTCAGGTGAAGAGATAAGTGCTAAAGGGTCACCTTCCGGCAACAAATGGTGCAAGAAATCACCCAAGAATGGAATCCTAGAGTTTACAACCTTCTCTTTTTATTAAGTGTTTGTGTATATTTTCTTTTTAAAATAAAAAATACATACTTTTTGTAAAATTATTTTACTTGTCTTTTTTCTTTATGCATTTGATGAAACAATAGAACCTCATGCCATTATGTTCTAGAAAACATGTAGTTATGGAGGAATCTGTGTGGACATCCAGTAGAAACTAATGGTGAAGCCTGCTGAGAGGATTATGTCTGAAAGAAACGGCCAAAGTAAACCCCATGTGGAGCTCCTGCAGGGAGTCTTCACTCTCCATAAGGCCTCATTGGTAAAACCTTGTTATGCTCTCTGGTGTGAAACAATGCTGACCGTTAATTCACTCCCAGCCCCTGTGCACCCTGCTTTCACCTGTGCAGCTTGACAGTGACACTGAATAGTTAACTCTGAACCTCACCTCCATGTTGTCCTGCGTCTCCTTGTCTCCTCCATGTATAGTTTTGCTTGGCTTGACAAAGAACACCCCCCGCCACTAAGAACTGAGGTGTAGCTGTTGTCAAAGACTCAAAGTGGATGCTGGGACACTAATGACAGCTGGTTTCCAAGCTCAGAATGGATTCACAATGGAGTAAGAACTGCTGTCTTAAAAAACAATGGTGGTAAAGCATTTAGCTCTGTTTTCTATATGAGAAGTAAAGATTATACGCAATACATTTTATTTAGAATAAACATTATGTATAAAAAGGCTCCTTGTATTATTGTGTATAATTTTGAAAGAAACAAATCTTGTGAAGGGCTGGATGGTGGTGAAGTTTGCAGCATGGTTGCCCTGCAGCAAGAAAGTTCTTGGTTCAAGTCCTGATGAAGGGTCTTTCTCCAGGCAGTTTGCATGGTTCTCCTTATGCATGTCTAGGTTCTCTCTGGGTACACCAGCTTCCTCCCACAGTCAAAACAATTGACAAGTGGACTAAGTAGTGACTCTGAATTTCCCGTACATATGTGTTTCCTTGTTGCCCTGTAATGGACTGGTGACCTGTACAGGTAACACTTTGCCTTTTGACCATAGACTGCTGGAGATAAACACCATCCTCCTATCATCCTGATAAACTAAAAGCTAAATGAATTTTAAAAAATGTAGAAATTGCAAAAAAAAAAAAAAAACAGTTAAAGAGAGAGTGCACTGGTAGGTAGCTGCAGTTACCTATATGGGTTTTATTGTTGGTTTAACAATAACGCAGGAGGCTGACATAAAATGCAAAAGCATTACTTTAATAGTCCATGCAGTAATGTATTATTTAAGAGGAAAGGAACAAATGAACTGCAAGATTATCTAAAAGCTGAAAATTTTTACTTTCTTTTGCTGTTGCAGCTTCCTATATTTCATACTAGCATGATATCTTTAAAAAGACCATATAAACTTTTAGAAAGAAAAATAAATATTAGTAATTCCATGATTGTATTGCATTGCTATTCTCTATTATTGCAAACTCAGTATATTGTCGAAAGCTGTATGCAACCAAATTTTGTTTTGGCTGCACCTTGTGTATACAAAATGACAATAAAGTTTGTCTAAGAATTAGCCTAGGGCACTGGCTGCTTCAGTTTTGTTTAGATCATTCTCCATCAATATGCTTGTTACAAAGCTGCAAGCTCCGTTTATTTGCATAGCACAATTCAGTACAAAGACAATTCGAAGTGCTTTACATGAATTAAACAGTATAACAGAAGGAAAATAAAAGCAGAATGAAAGCCAGTAAAAATATAACATGATAAAAGCAGGTAGTAAAGCAAATAAAACTAATGATACCTCAGTTAACAATTTAAGGCAGTTCTAAGCAAATAGCTTTTTAATTTTGATATAAAAGAACTCTGACTTACAGCTTTTTTATCCAATTTCTCTGTGTACGGGTCCATACAAAAGCTTTACAGTGATGTTTACTCCATAATAAAGTCTCTTGGTGCTGCTAGCTCTTTGGCAATATATAAATATAAAACGCAGTTGAAATAATTTAAAATAAACATTTCAGGGAAAACTTAAAAGTCCTTTTTATGATAATACTTTTGATTCCTTGTTGGAAAATGTATAAAACAAAACAACTAAAAAATGCAGAAGTGCTGACACACTTTTAACAAAAGCATGTTATGTCGGCTATGCTCTCTATGTCATTCTGAGTGAGAAACAAGTTTTGTTTTGAGGGGCTTATTTGGTTATCAATGTCTGGTTCCAAGTTTTAAGCTTTAACCATTCTTTTGGAGATTAAGACAGTTCCACCTGGCCTCTTGTTCATGTTTTTGTGTTTGAACACCTTGGAAGCAAAGCTGGAGCATCATCTAGGGCATTTTCCATAAGGTCCTTCTATGTGTTTTCAAGTGTTTTTCTTTGTCAAAATGAAATAGATAATAAAATAGTTTTTGTTGATCTTTTGCACTTCACAATCAGCAAAGTTTTGCACAAACCTTTTTTTTAAAATATCAGTTACCAACATTTTCTTTAGAAAGTAATAAATCTTTCAAAAGCGCAGTTCGTGCAGCCCCTGTATTGAGAGTGACTTTTTTTGCGCGTTGTAGGCTATGTGATGAAAGGTGTGACAACTTTCCTGGGGGGCCATAAGAAAAAAATATATACATACAGCTGCATCATGGGATAAAGGGGGAAAATGTTTTCCCTTTGGTACAGAATGTTTATCTGTTAGGAAAATACCTAATGTTTTGTTTCCAATAAGAAAAAATATGCAGAAATCTGATTGATTCTTAACATTAGCAGATTTTTTTGTTGCATAATTTGAAAGAAGGCATTGAACTAACCTAAGTGAACATAATAGAGGGATGTTGTAAAAAACTAATTTCTTTTTTTAATAAATTAAGAAGTAAAAAGAATTAAATCTTAAGAATACAGTTTATTGATGTTTCACAACACTTCTGTAATACTAAGCAAATTAAAGACCCAATAATTCATTCATTCATGGGATCATTCTTAACTCGTGAAGAATTAAATTATGACAGTGCATATTTATTATTATTATATATATATTACCGAAGTATCTGTAGAAAATTCAAACAATCTGTGAAATTGTTAGTTATATTCTCACAAAATAAGTATTTCTTTTTGAATGAATCACAAGCAAGGAAATAAGGAGATAATACTTGTAATTTGTCTTCTCTACCTTTTCCTTTTTAGGATTTTATAAAAGTTTGTTCACCAAAGTTTGCTTGTGCCAGAGATGTGTGCCCTTTTCCGAGCTGTTTCCACAGAGACTTGCCACATGGCATTGAGTTACCAGCCATCTGTTGTCTCAGGTTTGGTTTATAGGCTTTTTACCAAATTTTAGGAGCCCATAAGCAGAGCACACCCACAATAAAGCGATGATATAAAACATAGACAGGAAGATGCAGCCATTATGGGTGTGCCTTTACACAGAAAACAAGCCCGTCTGATTTATTGGTTAGATTTTGTTTACTAGAGCTTGGATGAGCTCAATGCTGTACAAATACCCCCCCTCCAAATTCTACCTAGTCTAATGATTTTGTAGTTCATTTTTAAATTTGTTTTATTTTTTTGCTGGACGTAAAGGTGAGACGCTGTTTGTGTATTGATAGGCATTAATTGTTCCTAGAAGTCGATGCCTAATGCATTGTGTGTAACTGTTAAGTGAAAATAAAATGATAAATAATCTTCAACATTTTTTGTAATAGGACAGACAAGCCCACACACTTAATCTATACAGCATTTATGGATCTTTATCAGTTCAAACAATGAAGAATGTCCTTTAGCAGCTGGTGTAAGCTAATATACTCTTTTAAAACAAATAACAATGGGTAAAATAAGCAGTAAAATATACATATTGAATCTGATCTATTCCATAAATTCCACTAGAATTGCTTGGTTTGGTCTAACTGATGCCATCAGGCTGTACCATTACATTCTAGAACTGAGCTGCTCAAGGGACCTTAGAGTAGCTCTGCTAGCTTTATTTTGATATTTCTTTTTAAATATTCTTTCCATTCCTCTATTAGTTAATGGAAGTTTATTTTTTCTGATGCTTTACCTGTGGTATTGAAAGCTGTGCAGCTCAAAGGATTTTGACCAATATCTCTTTACTCTTTTTGGTCCTTTCTTATGTTGCATACCCATAGCAACCATTGCAAGTTATTTTTTGCACCTGTGAGTAGCTCCTTAACATCTCAAAAGCTGGAAAAATACTTGAAGTAGTTCTGCAAGTCCTAGTTGAATTGAACATGAGGCGTAGAGGATGCAAAACAGGAGCAAAGGGAAAAGAAAGGAGGAGGAGGTTCAAGCCGTCTCTTCCATCAATCATTACAGACAATGTGAGATTGAACCAAGTTAGAAGAACTCCAAGCCCTAGCAAGGGCCCAATCAAAATATCAGGAATGCAGTACCATGTATTTTACTCAAACACTTCTGCATTTTAAAATATCCCCGACTCCAGTGTCTCTGCTAGGCTTTCTGGCCACACGAGCAGGCAGACATTTAAAGAAGACTCGAAAACTTGAAGGAGGTGGATAAGCAGAGTTGTGAAGTGCAGATGGTGTCTTCAAAGACATGTTATGCTAAAGTTTAATCTCTGCTGCCCAGATATTGAACTGTTGGCTATTAGTTTCCATTGATATTATTTAGTCACAAAGTTCACCAGTGTTGTTTTGGCAATGTTTTACATTTCACTTTCTGCTGATTCAGACACTGCAGTAATTTCATCAGTTACTGTTGCCAATCAATGTACACAACAACCACATGCATTTATGGCAATAACTAGTGATTTTAATAAAGTCTCACTCTCTGTTAATCTTCCAACATTTTTACAGTTTGTCAGCTTCTGTAGCAGAGAAGACAAATCCTTTTTAATACAAATGTAAAGGACTCATACATCTTTAGAGTAAAACCTCCAATTGGGAAATTGAATCACAATCTTGTTTTTTTTCTCCCTGCTCATAATATTAGCCCGTTTATAAGAGGCAACATGTACTGAAGAGAAATGTTTAAAAAAATGGTCACAGCAAGCTAAGTAACATCTGCAAATTTGTGTTGAGTCTAAAAACTGGAATACACTATGTCAGCAACATGAAGAGGACATCAATGCAATGACTGAGAGTGTGACTGACTACATAAACCTGTGTGTAGATAACACTATCCCGACCAGAGTAGGAAAAATGCTTCCCCGATAAATCCTTGGATCATTGGTGATCTGTAGGAACTGCCAAACAAGAAAAGAAGCCTCTAGGAATGGAAATAGAGAATTATTGAGAAGTATACAGAAGCAACTCAAGTTTAAGATAAGAGAAAGCAAGAAGACATACAGGATGAAGCCAATGAGTGTTCAGGGATGAAGAAGATTACAGGCTTCAAGCAGAAGGACGATCAGACAGATGGAACTCTGTCAAAGACTTCTCCAGATCCGGTGCAAGACAGACTGTATTAGAAGATCCTTTGTGTCTACTGTTATCAGTAATTAAAACAATTACTTAAAAAAAAAAAAAAAACCGATATGAGTTACAACAATATCTGATTTTCCTTTGGAATTTGTAGTATATTTTTAATTTGAATCTAACTGAATCAGCAGGACCCCAGGATATTCTGGTCCAGATATAGTGTTGTGTTTTTTAATTTAATTCTATATGAGTTTGCTTCATTTGCATTAAACATTATGGAAACCTTGGATCCTTAGACCTTTGAGTCCAGTTGTATTAGAACTGAAGCCAATAAAATCTTGGGGGATTCTGGATCTGGTTTGTTTTCAAAGTGTTTTAAGTTTTTTTGGACAGTACACTTTAGTATATCGCTACAAAATGTTTAAGGTTAACAGATACTCTTACAAAGCAGTGCATCCATAATTGAATTTAGTTTATTGTTATCTCTAACGCAGCATTATCAAAAGTAAAATGTCCATCAAAGCTGAGATCCTCTAAAGTATCAAACATAAGACAAGTTTTTGTCCTTCTGAAAGATACATTCAGTATATTCTTAGCACTCTAATGGCAGCTGTTCTCCAGCCTTCATACGCCTCCATGGATCCTCTCCATAAAGGATGCATGCTGTACTCAACATGCTTTGCAGTGCACGTATATTCTGCAGCAGGCTACCTTCTGCACCTCTTCTCATGCTGATTCAAGGAAAGTGCAACCTTTGCCTTGGGCCTTAATTATGCTCAATTTGCCAAGCTGGGCCTGAAACCATTGGGGGGTGGAAAAGCTCTCTGACCTATTTTATGAGCACAGTGTTTTTCCTTCCTCTGAGTGAGACAGAACCAAGTAGATGCACACAGAAGAAGTACTAGGTCCTCAAAGGCAGACTTCATTGAAACAACAGTTAAGAAATCTTTATTTGCTCGTTTGCTGTCAAACTCTTTGAGTAATTGTCCTGATTTATTTTTTGTTAAACAGCTTAGCTCATGACATCTTTTCTCATGTTGGAAACTGTCTTAGATCTTTCACGTCATCCTCGCTCAGCAGCAGCCACCAAAACTGTTATCTCTGACCCAGACCATCTCTATCTCAATAGAGATTAAAGAAGCTTCTTCCAAACACATGATTGGAAGTAAACACTGAGGAGGCCATTGACCTTTCATTATGGCTCCTGATAAGGCCAACTATCTCGCCTCTCTACACTCTGCCCCAAATGTCAAGTCACTGTATGTGTTATAATTACCCAGAGTTGGTATTTTCCCCTTCTTTACGTTTTAATGCATGGAGGGCAAATTCTGCCAGTTGAGGTTGGCTCGGGAGACAAGATGCCACAAAAGATTGCTTCTAGTAATTTAGCTGTTTCCCCCCTCCCTTTTTTCCAGTAACACAGCATTTTCTGAAAAAGCTTTTTAAAGACAAGAGGCTTTCTCAACATTCAGAGTTTACCTCCCCAGAGTCAAGAGCTTGTAGTTATATTCTCATTAGGAGTTTTCATGCATGAACAAATAAACAAATGCTAATAAACTCCTAATTATTTTCTCACAGCAGATTTTTTAATGGGAGGGTTTTGAATATTTATGTAAGACCGAAAACTAGTGCAATTATTTCCCTTTGCTGGGATTTTTCAGAGTATGTTATTATTAATATTGTCATTTTACTCAAAAGAATCTTTTGACAGAAAGAAATTACATTCTAGTGCAAACTACGTTTTAAGGCTATTGAATATCGACAGCAGTCTTTTGAGGTTAGAAGTTTCAGTTTGTTTCTGGAGATGAAATAAAAAAACATCAAGAATATAATAATTATACTCTTTACTGATTTAAAATATTTTACACAAATAACAGGTTATGTGGTTATATAGAGGAACATGCTCTAAGACTCTACTCCATATTGTTTCAATATTCTGACTTTGTTTTCTTCAGGAAAACATGTTCATCACTAATGCAATTTGATTCACTGGCGCAATTGCGTGGAAGAACGTGGACCAATTTCCCTGAGTGTCAGATGAGGCTTTTAAAATGTCACACTGCCTTTTCTCTTGCCTCAAACAGAAACCTTTTAGAGGTCCTCTCTTCCAGCTCGGACAATGACGTGTCTTTGCCGTTTTCCAGTCCAAGGTGCTGCTGCTGAGATGTTGAGCAGGTTGATGACTGATAGCCTTTCAGACACTTTGTATGTTTTAGAGGATGTTATGTACACGATTGTTCACAGTTGATGTGGATGCAGAATAGTATATGTGGCGTAGTAGAAGTAATCCAAGTATAGCGTGGCATATTGACAGACTAATGTGATTCAGGATGGGACAATCTACACCACCTTGCAAAGGTCCTTGAAGCTGTTCAACTTTTCTACATACGTATGTTTGAATAATGACCAGAAACTAATATATTTACTGTTAATGAAAATGAAAGACCACCAACAAAACGTTGTGCATGATTGTAAACCAAGAAACATTCTTCAAGTATGTTTTACAAAAGGGGTTGGTGTAGTGATTAAGCACGCAACCATCTGTGGAGGTCTCAGTCCTTGATGCAGATGTTGGCGGTTTGAATCCCGGCCAGTTGACTTTTGCCGCATGTCTTCCCTTCTCTCTACACCCCTTTTCTGTTTGCCTACTTTCAAAAATAATGCAAAAATAAAAAGCCAATAGAGTCTAAAAAAAAAGTATCTTTTACAAGCAAAAAATGGATACTGGTGGCTGCATTTGCTTTCCTTCCACCTTGAGACAAATACAGAAAGTCATGGTACTCTCAAGCAGATTCAAATGTTGTGCATAAAGAACAATTTAGCAGCAGTCCGTGACATGAGTGCAGCACTAAAGTCTGTTGGGTTGACAACAGCATCGGTCAAAATAAAAAAGGATTCCATCTTAAGAACCAAACCACCACAAACCACAATTTTACCTGTGCAAATCGAGTAGCACTGAAATAGATCATTTTTATTTAATTTGGAGCTTAATGGGGGGATAGTGCTCCAGATGACCTAAAAAAAAAACAACATCTTTAATATCTCTTAAAGAACAGGAGCACACATGATCTATTTTTCCAATTCATTTATTGTATTTTTACAAATGACATTTTTAACTTTACAAACCTGCAATAATGAAGCACTAACCATTCATTCTATTTGCTGAGTTTGTTCAAGTGGGTGGGCTGTCACCTACACGCAGCCAAAGCTCATCCATTAAACACTGTGTATCTGAATTGCTAAGGGATGAACTTCCCGTGGGGCTTGCAGCAATCACTGCAGTTCAGTCTGAATGCACCATACCAGAATCCAAAATAACAGCTGCGAGAACCAGAACAGGGGATCACATGCGATAAGATGAAGATAATCCAGCAAATGAGCTTCTGCAGAGGAAGAGTACATATACTGGGCAGGAACAATTAGTAGGGCAATCAACTGATTGGGAGCAGGTGTGGACAGAAAGAGCTGAAGGGGTACTAAAGGGATCTAAGGGGAAGAAAGGTGGCAATAAGAGGCAACAGAGATAAACTAAGAAACCCAACAATTTGGTAAGAGGGAAGATGACTAAGAAACACACATTAAGGTGTCCACATCATATTTTTTTTAATTGGGATGTTGTATTAGGAGCAATATTCCATTGATGGTGTTTTATCACACAAAGTATTCTACACATAGATTAAAAAAAAAAAAATTGAAACTCAAATGACCAGAATAGGACTTTCTATCTTCCTGGCTGATCAGCCTTGGGGAGTGAATGACTAACATCCGACCTGTAAAATTCTCCCAGCTCACATGCGCAGCTCTGCAGCTCCTCTAGAGTTACGATGGTCCTCTTGGTTGCTTCTCTGAGTAATTCTCTCCAAAACGTCAGCTTAAGAGCTAGTCTATTTTTTTCCAAATGATGGATTAAACGGAGAAATGGAAGAAGTTGGAAAACTAAAGATATCTAACCCTACTTTAAAAATGTTCATTCTTTCTATTGGGCATGTCTGTTACTTCTACTGTTTGTTGATTAATGTTCTCTACCATCCTGCTCAAGCCATGATAGAACAGCTGGATCTAGAATAAGATTTTATCACTAATATGGTGAATTTTTATAGGCAATTGGTTGCATTTTTTATTAAAGGGTATCAGTGGGAAGCTGAAAAAAATTACAAAATGCTTTTTAAAATTTTCTCTATAGAAAATTTTAAAAACTTGTACAGTCTTCCTTTGTTTTACAATTATACACGAGTTTGTGTTGGTCTATAACATAAAATACCTATAAAATCTGATGAAGACTGTAGTTGTGACAAAATGTGTAAGAGTTGATGGGCTTTAATCACTTTTGCGAGGACCACATCTCCCTTTAAAGGACTGCGATCCCGTTTAATTGTTAGATTGACGACATTTAGGGTGCTTAATGTGTTATTCTCTGCTGTGATGTGCTGGATAGCTTTTAACAAGTGCAACCATCGCTTTCACATGCCAGAAAAATTAAGCTGGGAGAAAATAAAATTAAGATTTGTGATGACAAATTTGAGACGCGTGTGCTATTCCAAAATAACAACAACAGCCTATGAATAATGCATGCCTGCCTGCCATGGGCTATAGATTAAGTGTGAATATTCATTAATTTGCTTGCCCTTTGGGGGGGTTGGTGGGATGCAAATTCATATAAAGACACCATGGCAGCTGAGTTATATGGTTAACTGTGAATGGCACTGGGTGTTTCTTGATAAATGTGTGAGCTTTGTGTAAACTGAAGGACATCATTGACTCTTAAGAAGTTTTTAACGGGGTTTTTCTAAAGTAGCAACACCCTCCCTCCTCCCTTTTTGCTCCCACCTCTTAAGTGCTAAGTCACCGAAGCAGGGAAAGCCCATTAGTGTAAAGAAGGTGAGGGGAAGGGGGGTGATTAAACTGATTGGATGTAGCAGCAATAGGTTGCTTAAGTCAGAGCTAATCAGCTTCAGAATAAAGGGAAGGTCTTTAATGAATAAAAGAAAAAAAGGTACGTCCGGTGTAAACAGGTGTCATGCCCTCAACAAAAACAACATCACAGCTACAAGAGTGTAGATCAGGGGTTGGGAAGCTTTTCTCTCTTGGGGGCTTAAAAAATTATCAAAAGGTCCTCTGAGGGCCACAAATATTTTGTAAGCCCCGTAATGAACATATAAAACCATTGTCATTTTTTGTTTGCTTTCTTTATTGCGCAAATATTTGGAAAGTTTTACTTTCCTTTTTAGACTAACAGAACATATTGTGAAAAGATTTGGCCTATTAAAGAGTATTTTATTTTTTCTGTATCTATAGTGCAGTCATGGAGGTAAAAAGACAAGTCGTTATGATGTTCTATCTTGACCCCAGTTGCATCCACACACTTATCACTGAATTTGCCATATCAGTGAAACGTTCTGCAACAATTCTTCTGGAAAAACTGATGCTTCCAAATAGTTTTACTTAGTCCAGAGCCAGCAGGTCTGCAAATCTCCGACTGCATTATGCTTCAACTTCTTTACAATAAGTTTACTCTATCAATTTGTGGTCTTGTGAAAGCTGACTGTTATGCATCCAAACTGGGATGAAAAGCAGCAATTTTATCAGCACATATCTGTCATCTCAGCTCCTCGAGTTTTGCATGTTTAGTCCTGTAATGGTGCTCAAGATTGGGCTTCTTCATCACTGCCTGCGCCTCGCCACAAACCAGACACACAGGCTTGCTTTTCACTTCAACAAGAAAAAACCGTGTTCATTTCCCTTAAAAAATGCAATATTTATTGTCCACTTTTCCTCTTTTCACAGTCGCCATGATTGACTACACCTGCAGTCGCACCCGGTAAAAAGCCTGAAAATGTCGGACCTCTGATGTTGTGTTCACTGACCATGATCCCGGCTTGGATATATACCTTGATATAAACTCAATCACAGAAATTAGACTGCTCGTTAATATTTTTCCCTCCTAGTCTTTTTATTTTTTTTATTTGTTTCAAAATTCTCTGGCCATGAAAATCCAAGGACCGTATACAGCCTGGAGGCCGGATGTTTCCCACCCCTGGTCTAGAAAATGAGTAAACGTGATGTGCACCATGTCACATGATTTAATTTGAAAACCGGCATCACTATGAACTCACCATACTCAGCGTGAAACATAGGTGAGCTAGTTGGAGCTGAAGATGGATAGCTCCGCCCATCTTTAACTCTGACTGGTTTACAGAATTACAATACAGAGTAATTCCAGAAATAAACATGTGAATTTTGCTGAATAGAATAGAATAGAAACGTCCTTTCCAATTTGGAAATTCAGAGGTCTCAGTAGCAATTAAAGGTATAGACTAAACAATTTGAAGGGAGTAAAACGTCATAAGGAATAGGCTGCTGAACAGTCACAAGACTTAAGACTCAAGCAGCGGTTTGCCTTTCAACAATACAATGACGTGAAACACACAGCCAAACCTACAGTAGCTAATATATATAAAACATATTGCTTCCTATCCAAGTCTGCCTCTAAATCCAATTGAGACTCCATGATAAGACTTGAGAATTTCTGTACATTAAAGCTCTTCAACCTTTACAACAATTTTTAGTCAGAATATTCTTTACCTTGATCTTGTGACCTGAAAAATCTTGGTCCGCTTTGCTTTAGTTACCTTCTATCATTTTGTTCCTGCCACCTGTGCTTTCTGAGATATGTAGAATCTCTAATCCTTCCTCACAAAATATCTTCACACCATCCGTATACCAGCAAAAATTCAGTTTATTTAGACACACAAAAAAAACCAATTATAAAGTGACACAGTTATCTACACAGTAGGTGCACCCTAGATCATTCAGATCAACATGCCAAGACTAAGCAAGAAATCACTTTCTAGCTATGTGGGCTGTTACAATATCTATGACTGACAGATTCCTTTGTTCAAGGTTTAAAAAAGGGAGCAGGGTGCCAGATTGAGGGCTGTAGGGATTGGAGGTGAGTGCAAACCTGTGCATCAGCATGTCTTAATCCCAGAGAGCCATAATCTAGGATTAGTGATCCTCTCCTCTCTGGATCCTGATTAGAGCATCTGCTCATGCAGTAGCCTCTGCAGCAATGGCTGGCACAGCCTCTCCAACCCCTGTGGGAGGAGCAAGGAGGAGCAGTGGGGCCCTCCGATTGGAGGAGACGGCGGATAAACTATGCAGTGACAAGGGTTACCAAGGCAATCATGCTGGCTTTGCCATGATTGGTTGTGTCAGAGCTCAGGATGTCTGCCTGTCCTCAGTAGAGCATTAGATCTCTCACTTGTATCAACAAATCTACAGTATGTGAGAACAATGTTGAACATCCATGTAAACCAGGAAGCTTTTCTTGGTCATACCTGCACATCTTATGACACACTTATAATACCACAGACCCAGTTGTATAGAAGCCGTATTTCACTTGTGTACATTTGTGCTGAAAGGTAGATCTTGTCATAAATATACAGCCGCTCATGGGGTCAATCTCATTCGCCTGCTCACTGGCACGTGGTAGAACCTAAATCCAAAGGGTCAGAGGTCAGCTTCATGCTGAGTGGCAGGCTAAAAGGCCAGATGGGGCACACACGAACGTGCAAGAAAACACAGAGGTGGGCCTCATGCTGCCAGGTTGGTTTGAAGGACAAATGAGTGCATTGTGTCATTATAGCTGCAGCTATTGCGGCCATTTTGTCATTGAGAGGACACTGGGTAGGTCAGATTTACAGAAGGTCTATGCTAAAGCCGTAGTAAAATATACTAAAGCTTTTACTTTGATTACATTTATCAAGTGAGGTAAAAAGTGTTTTTAATAATATGCCATTTAAAAAACATAAAGTACCAATTTCTATTTGTCTTTAACTTTGCTACTGCTACACCTGTATTTAACCAGTTAGGGACAATAAGTAATAATTCTATTTGATCATAAACACCTTGGATAGAGAATTGTATTTAGCTAAATTATAGCTTGCACAATTATTGTCTCCTGACTTTGTAAAAACTCCTCCCTACTGATCAGCAGTTAGTGCTATTAGCCACATTTCACAAGGATGGGGAGTTACAAGAAAAGAGAGAGAGAGATTCAACTGTTTATCTTCTTAAAGTCTCAAGATTACCCAACATCTTTGTTTCTATCTAATGTTCTTTTTTCCTGAACTCATCAAACAAGCTTCCTTGCTGCAGCAATAATATTTGAGAACATTTTCCTGCTGAAAAACCCAGATATGACTTATTTTCATTTTATTGCCAGATACAAGTAATGCCTCTTTAAGGTCACCTTAAAAAGAGGTTTACATTTGAGAAATGTCTCCAAACTAAGAAGATGTCAAGATTTGAACTTATCTTGTTCCTTAGAGCTTATGTTTTCTGTCCTAGATCAAGGAAAGAGACATGCTTCAAGAGAAAAGCACTAGACCAGTTGTTCTATATCCTGATCCTCAAGTACCACTGTCCTCTCTCAATGCATTTCATCGGTCTGAAACATTTCTGTATTGAGGCTAACAGATCTGCAAGAAAGCTTGTTTGAGTTCAGGAAAAAAGAACATTAGAGAGAAACAAAGATGCTGGACAATCTTGAGACTTTAAGAAGGGAAATAGTTAAACTCTCTCTGTTTTGTAACTCCCGATCCGTATGATGGGGAGTTTCACTTTGTTTAGTATCCTCATCTGTCACCATTCTACAACTCCCTTTAACATCCTGAGTTTAACATTTAGGACCTTGTAGGTATGGTCAGGTATTCAAACCAAAATCTACTCATAGTTCCTTAACCTGGCATAATCCAGATGGATACTGTTTAGAATTCAAATTGAACCAAACATAACCAAGTTGAAAGCCTCCTGTTAAAAGTGTTCACAAAATAAATGACATGAAGTACAATTCTTTAAGCTGACTGGATAAATCAAGTGTTACATACCCTCCATGTCGAGTTTTTAGCCAATCACAACAGCAGTAGCAACTGTGATGTATCACAGCGGAGTTAACTGATGAATCAAAATCTTACCAAATCCAGTCGAGAAGAACATGCAAAACAATTTTTTCAGCCATTAAGGCAAAAATTTCATCCTTTTGCTTGTTTTTCAATAAGAAACAGAGGGTATTTTAGCTAAAACCAGCATAGCCATGTTTGTTTTGCTTCAGCTTTCCACCTCCGGTTGACGCGTTGATATTATAAACGTCACTTCATTTCATTAACATTCAATAATGCATCTACTGGCATGTATTTTTGTCGGTTTGTGAATTCACAAATCTGGCAAGTATTAATTTTGCTTGTAAGGTAAACGGTCAAAAGGGACAGATAGAAAACTTGATGTTATCATTGGTCCAACTATCGTAGCACGAATCTGAAACAAGATACCTCTGTCACCCTGAGTCCTAACTCATTTAGAAAGAAATGAAAAAGTTATTGCGGCGTACTTTCAGTTTACATCTTTTTAAAGGCTATGTCTTAATTATCTTTATTGTATATTTTGAAACTTCTTTAGGGTTTTCTCTATTTTTGTTTGAAGCATTTTGTGATTTCAAATTTGGTTTAACCAAATAATACACATGATTCCAGTAAAAGTTCCCATACAGTAGAATGTAGCAACTTTACATGTTTAAGCCTCTCATGCTAGGAGAGGAAATGAGTTCTACTGTCATCACTACAAAAGTAAGCCTAATGGTTACCTTGGGGATGATCATTCAGCAAAATGAAATGAATAAAATATCTCAAAAATTAACAAAATGTTTTGTATGAATAGATCTTCAGGATATATTTCTGGATTATATTAACCTCAGAGGCATTTTTACCACTACTTAGAAAGTATTTATTCAGCGTACATTACTGAATAAATGGTATATTATGTTTAAACAAAATAGCGGATCAATTATAAATTCCTATGTATTGGATTATACTGCTGCATTAACAAATTAAATTATTTAAAAGCTATTTAGACACCTGCATCACCAAATTTCTTTGCATTTGTATCTTACTACGGGTCCAACTTTAACTCAGTCTATGTCCCTTTCTGAGTTTAAGCCTTTGAGGCAGGCTTTAAGACTCAGATGAATTGCTGTTCCCTTTTGCTGTAACCCACTGAAGAGTTTCCATAAAACACAGAAATCAGCGTCCACAGAAACTCACTGAAAGAGTGGATGTATTGATTTAGTACAATAACATAAAAATAATTATTGAAGTGCAACTATTTGGGTCATACTGTACAATCAATAACACACAGACGCACACAGAGAAATAAAGCAGCTGTTTGGTGAGCCATTTCTTTGTCCTGTCTCACAAAAACAATCCTCATCGGTGGAACAAGCTCTGCTCTGAGAACATTGTTTACACAGTTCATTTTGGCCTGCGGAGAAAACACTTTTGGAGGTTTTATGATATGTAAGCTGCTTCTGCTGCATTTCACCATCAAATGTGGTATTACGAATATTGCAATTTTAAGTAATTTAATGTATGAGTAATCTGCTTTCACTGGATTACGCTTTCCCATCAGAACAAATCAGAAAGAAGACAAAAGGGCAGCGAGGGTCCAAGGTCTAAATATATACTCTCTATCCAACATCAGTAGCAGTTTTTAACCAGAAGAAGATGAGGACGATGAAAAATAATGATAATGATGATAAATATTGATGATAACTGATGATGAGGGCCTTGTTTTTAGTGTAGATATATTAGAGCCTCTATATTCTCTTTGAGACTGAGAGCACGTTCTCTATATAATGACTTACAAGGTATTCATAGACTTTGAACATTTTCACATTTTGTCATAATCATAAACCTCAACATGGGATTATTTAATGAAGCCATGTTGTTTTTTTCCCCAATATTTTCTACCAAATCCATAAAGCATCCAGAGAATAGTTGGATTTAAAAATAGGTTATGTTGCAAACAGGGGGGTTTTCTTACTAATTAGGGAACTTCATTGGTTCATCGGTTGAACTGACTTTTATTTAAGGTTATCAGAGGAAATGGGGCTGAACATACATGTAGACTCTGTTTTTTTATATTTTTATTAAAATTAAAGGGGAGAAATGTTTCTCTTTGTTCACCTCCACAATTATGTCCAACATTTTGGCGCACAAAATCTTAATAAAACACACATATGTGGACTTTATGTCCAGTTTATATGTAACCTTTATGTAGAAGTACATAACAAGAAGCAATGTTTTTGCAGAAATAACTCATGCATTAACTGTTTTTTATGGGCTGTAGGGGCAGTAAGCGGAGGGTGACAGCCCTCACTTAGGTCCATCAGAACCACAACTCAGCAAGCTGTCAAGTCCCAGGATAGCAAAGGGAAAATGGAATACATTTTATCCTCAGCCCCCTCCAGGTCAACTGTGACAGGGTTGCCCCTCAATTACCAAGTATCAACACCTCTTCTTGCCTTCCCCCTCACCTTTCTTTGCCTCTCCTCCTCCCTCACTGCAGATGGTCTGAGTGCGCTCTGCGAGAATCATACAGGGAAGGAAAAATAAGGAGAGGAAAGTGGGGGGCAGGGTGGCAGCCACCCAGAATATGATGATTCCACAATGAATATCATACCCGTTCTTTGCCCGATTGGTCAGCTAAATGCAACTCCTCATCATCAACAAGGATCTGTATGTTTCAATGATTTCACTGCAAATGTCAAACTTTATAT